>CAEFZY010002420.1:0-118856 GCA_903066815.1 Brachyrhaphis roseni
CATCCATCCATCCATCCATCCATCCATCCATCCATCCATCCATCCATCCATCCATCCATCCATCCATCCATCCATCCTGCCTGCCTGCCTGCCTGCCTGCCTGCCTGCCTGCCTGACTGACTGACTGACTGACTGACTGATAGGGGACAATGTTATCCGTTATCTCTAATGTTTAAAGTTGTCCGGGATGTTTAACGTTGTCCCCCATTTTTTATTTTATCTCCAGTAATTAACATTGCCCTTGATCTTTAAGGTTATATAAGGTTAAATTGTCATAATTGCTATGTTTACTATATCTGGAATGTTTTACTTTATCTCCAATGTTTAACGCAAAAAAAAAACCTTTTGCGTTAAATATCTGACATCTGATTGTCTGTTTTTAAAGACCTGTTTGACATGAATCAAATATTTGTTAGTTTGAGTAAGCCAGAAGCACTTAAGTGCTGCGACAGTTGTTTGTGTGCTAGAAATTAACTAAGGTGGAATAATTTGCTTGTGCCAGGTTATTTATTTTGGAGCGGGTCAAAGAGAATCCAGTGCTGTGACGGCTGTTAATTAATGGAGATGCTCATTGTTGCTCTCATATCTTGTCTGTCAACAGTAGTCCTTAATAAAGAAACCCGTAAAACAACAGATAATTACCTGTGTGCTAAATAGAGCCTGTTGGTAGAGATATTATGGGCGATATTGAAACTAATAGCGGTGTAAAATTGAGCATATGCAATAATTTCAGTTGTTCAGTGACCTACTCAATCCGGTGGCCACCGGTCTGCATTTGATAACAGACTGCCATGCAACGTCTTAATGCGCAAAAAAGAGCTTGCGGTGATCTGTATTTGTAGATGTGTTTAATTTAATTGAAATAAAAACCTGTTTCACCCGTCTGATGCTCTTTCATTCTTATAATAATGTATAAATTGTTCCAGTGCCATGCTAAGCATAACTCCTAAGCTTCCACTTCGGTCTCGTCACTCAAAGAATGTTAAGCAATTATAATATTTAACATCAACACAGCCTGCTGTTGTTTTCGGTCTGTAAACATCACGGAAGCACCGACAGATAGACATAGCTATCTATCCGTGCTGCGGTAGGAGAATCTGACGAGGTAGCACAGATAGCCAGAACACCCCTGGATATAAGTGAAATAATCTGCCAATGGAACGAGAACTTTTTCCATCAATATTAAGGAATTATATTTACTTAAAACAAGCTCTTGTTGAAACTTGTAAGCGAGTTTTGTCTCATTTCAAGTGTAAGAAGATATTAGCATTAGAATCGACACCAAAAATACTTGGTAGGATTTTGTGTTTTTGCAGTGCCCCACTTTTGAACTAATGTCTGACCAACAAAACAGCGCTTAGAGCAGATGACGACCCACAGCCTGCGGCGTGTCTGTAATAAACGGATAAAAGAGCAGGACAATGCAAAAGCCGCCTATTCACGGGGAGCCGAAGCGGCCCAACAACTGGTTGGACTGGCTTGTCCTCTCTCTGCCGTGATGTCACCATCCAATAGACGAGCGGCTGCGATGCGCATATGTATGCGGTCCGCTGCCTCAGCGCATCACAGCGAGCCGCAGCTGACAGCTTTTCCAGGTTAGTCGGGCTTAGAAACGGAGCATTCAAGGAGAGAGAGCAAGACCAGCTACATTTCCAACAAGCAGCCGTCATCATCCGCAACCAGCCTAGATATAGAGGGTTTCTCTTTGCCTTCTTTCTCCTAGGCCCCCCTCACCTACTGCATCTTTTTTTTTCCCTCTCTCTCTTTTAAAAAAAAAAAAAAAAAAAAAAAAGGAATAATGATGTTGATGATATTCTAACGCACAGATGACAGCATAACCAGGGCGGTGAGCTGTCAAACACCCCACTGCAGCCTCTTTGTTGAGAAGGATCCGTAGCTACAGTCTCTGGACATGAATTCGGCGGAACAGACGGTTACGTGGTTGATCACGCTCGGGGTGCTGGAGTCGCCGAAGAAGACCATCTCGGATCCCGAAGCCTTCCTGCAGAGCTCCCTGAAGGATGGGGTGGTTCTCTGTAAGCTGCTGGAGCGGCTCAGCCCGGGCTCCACGGAGAAAGTAAGCGCAACACATCCCCATCTTCCTCCTCTTCCTCTTCCTCTGTTTAACCTCAGGCAGCCGCCCGGCCTGTCAATCCGTCGGCGCGTCTGTCCACGTCCGTGACACCGACGCGGCGGTTTGTTGTCTGGCCTCTCTTTTTGTCCAATGATCCATGAGAGAATTTCTTTTGTAGGTCACGGCGGCTCTTGTTATTGTCTGCCGTAGCAGCTTGCGCATATGCCGCCCGTGTCAGCGTGTAAAAAACAGAAAGGCGCTCGTCTCCTGCCTATTGATCTGCCATAAATAAGGCTGCTTCGCGTTTATTAATATCACCAGGAAGTATCACATCTAATAGGCGCTTTATGGTGTTTTCCATGAAAGCCGCCGACGGAAAATGCAAATCATTTGATAACACCGGCCGTGACAGTCCATATAATACCATCCATAGTTTGCATGTCATGTTGGTACACATTCTGTAGGCCTGTGGGGATCAGTGAGGGGATGAGAGGATGTTGTCTGTACACAGAGCATCAGTAAGAATGGGCCGCCATTGACAGCAGAGGTGCACACGGGCAGAGATGGGCTCTTTTCCCAATTTAAAGAAACAGCCCAGCGTTTGTCTGTCAGAGTCGCAACAGCCTTAGTTATTGAGATTCAACACCATGCAGTGCAAAATAATGAATTATAAGAAAAGATATATTTTATTTATTTATTATTACACATATTTCAAATTAAAATCTGAAATATATGTCCTGTACCACTGAGTAAATACTTACTGCAGAACCACTTTTTGCTGCAATATTAGCTACAGGCTTTCTTGTGTTTGTCATTTGTGTATCTATAGGCTAAACAGGAATATCTATATTCATTCCAGTTCATTCTGATCAGATTGAAGAAGTATGTGAATGTACATTTTAAAGCCTTCATAGATAATCTTAAATTTACTTCTCAAATGTCTGGACTTTGACCAAGCCAATATAATATGAATAGGGCCATTCTAATGAACATATACAAAACACTGAATTAAAATATATTGTCATTGCAATATTCCCTTTGTGCTCAATTACAATTGCAAAGTCTCTACTTGGAAGGTGATTAGATCTTATATTTCAAATGTCAGTTGTATATTAAGCATGTTGGGTGGACATTTGCAATCCTTTATGTCCATACTGGATGTACTTATTTTTTTTGGATGAAAGGCTAAAGCTTGCAAACAGTGAAGATACTGTGACATTGTCACACTTGGTGGAGGTAGCAGAGGCAGAGGAGAGATGAGAGGATATGAAAACAGCTGGGAAGGGGAAAAGCTGGTAGGCAGGAAGTTGAAAGATAAATAGAGGCGGACACAATCTAAGGAACCTAACTCTAATGCACAAATAATAATAACCCAAGAAGCAAACACAGAAATGAACTAAAGAGAAGAAAACCAATAAAGAGAAAATCAAACAGAAACACAAATGAAACCAAAGTACAAACTGAATCATAGCAGACTCCAGGAAATAGAAAGATAACCTTTTTTTTAATTGTAAGTTATTCATAACCATCATCATCATCATCATCATCATCATCATCATCATCATCATCATCATCATCATCACAATAATCACAATATTCATCAACAGAACTGAAGTGAAATGTTATCAGTATCATGTATCATCATGGAGAACATGCGATCTTCATGCAGAAACACTTATATCAAGAATCAAACACTTGACCATCTGTCTGTAAGGCAGCAAGGCAAAAGATGGTTCCACTGTGCAGCTCCATTGTAATGGTGTATTGATTGCAGGATCTATCAAGGCCTTGGACAGCATAAGACTCTCACTGGGTGATAATCTTGAATAAACGTACTATAGTTTCAAGCTACACACAAAAAAAAAGAAATCAAAAGTTTATAACATTGAATTGAATTGGTTTTATTCCAAACAGAAAAGCAACATTTACACCTAATGCTGCAAAAAAAAATAACATGACATATAACAATAACCTGAAAGTTTTTTCTTTAGTATCTGAATGCCTAAAATACTGAAAAACAGATTGTTTCCCTATTTTCTATTTCTCATTTTTGTTGTTTTGGCAGTTTTTTACATATTTGTATCCGCTGCAGGACTTTTGAGCATTTTGTCTGTCAGCACAAACAGTGCATCTTTGGCTTATTCTGTTTTGTGATGTAATACGTCCAAACTAATTGACTGATATACTTCATTATAAACTTTCCTCCATTTCACCCATCCTTCAAACTGACTTAATGGGTGGAGAGATTTGTGACAACTATTGTTAGATTACACATGAAAAACAAGCCTTTCATTGTGGTTTGCTGGAGCTTCACAATCCTTCACAGAATCAAAATTAGATCTTTAGATGATTGCTTGCATTGTTAAGAAGAAACAACTGGTCTTTGAGAAAAGTGATGAATATTGGTAACCTCTTGTTTTAATATGATCAAATATGATAAATCTGTTCAAACTGTTATGTCATGCAGCCTAAATATTGTTTACTCACTGTCCAGCCTACTGTGTTTGTAGGCTATGCTGTTACAATAAAACTACATTGCTGCACACTACTGATAAACTTAAAGCGTCTTATGGAGATTGGAGTATCATTATTATGCTAAAAAATAGAAGAAACAAGTTGATTTGTAGTTGCCAATACAATCCCCTTATTTTATTGATGGCCATTGTTACAATTACAGAACTTATAACAAGTATACTTAGTAAAAAAAGACAATGAACAGAACAAATACTTGAGCTAAATTGTAATGAACGGTAAAAAATAATCTTCTAGCAATACTATACCATGACTTACAGCTCCTTAGATTATACTGTTTTTAAGTAAATCCTTCACTGACCACACGTGCAATGACAATTTTTAAAGCATTTACGTTTTACTGCTTCGCCATTAAGCCTTTTACTTAAAAGGCTTAATGTGACATACTGGTATGTCACATTACTTGAGATTAATATAGTTTTTACACCTTAAAGACGATGAAGCGAAGTGAGGCCACATTTCGTCCTTCAGTGTAGAGCATCTAAGAGTGGCCTTTTCTTTTCTTACTGTTTGAATGCATTAAATCTTTGGTTTGTTTAGCTAATACTTGTTAATCTAGTCAGTGTACACAACAATGAACAAACTGCAGTGGTTTTCCAAAATGCAGCGGGAACATTGTCATTCCCAGGTCTGACTTCTGAGAAAAGTGTGTAATGACTTTTGGGAAGCAACATATTGGTGCATTACTAAACCTCCCTACTAAATGGCATCATATCAGTGCATCACTCCATAAAATAAGATTGTTTTGAATGTTTCAATGCTTGATTATTTAAGAAAAATGTGGATTTCACAGCAAATCTTACAGGAGCCACATTTATGATTTGGTGAATTTAAGGTGAATTTTGACAACAGGTTCCTGGACGTTTGACCTCTTGTTCTTAAGTTTCATGAACTTTTAATATACAGTATCTAGACTGTTTTTTGTGCATGTTTCTGTTGTGATGTCTGAAATTTGGGCCAATTATGTAGTCCATGCCTCCTGATACTGAGTAAGTTCTCCTCCTGCTGGAGTCCACTCATGTCTGGGGATACTGGTCTCTGTTTACAGAGGCCAGTATCTGAGTCCACAATTTGATTAAAACTATGTAAACAAGACCAGAAGAGCATTAACCTCAGATTGTTTGAAAGTAGTTATGGGTTAAAATTCATAGACTGCCACTCCAAACTGTGTGGAAATGTGTAGACAGGGTTGCTTTTGAGTGAACTGCACTGAACCTGACTTTCAGAAAGAAAAGAAAAAGGTAGAGCATCGATCAGGATTATAATCGACTTTCTTCAGGCATCAGACAATTTCATAGCGGTTAAGCTCTGGAACTAAATTAAAATAATTAGTACCGAGAAGAAGAGTATAGCAATTCACATATCTCACACACAGGAAATGCGGTGTTAAAACTGCTTGGTGAAATTGTGATTGCTTTAAACATAAATACTGAAAACAATTTTTACTTGTTCAAATGTAAAATCAATAAAATAAAAAAATAAAAAATCTACATCTAAAAGAAGACTGTAATGAAAATGTTTTGTCTTTGTCTCCAGACAGACTCTGAAAGCAAAAGTTCATGCTTTCTTTAAACAAATTCCTCCAATGTTGGTAGATATTATCAACGTAATTCAATGTAAACTTTGTGAAACACTGTAATATTTAGCACTAGTGGCTGGGTTGGAATGCTCTGCTTGGAAATATAAATACAGAACTCCTGCTGACATGAACCAGGATATAAAATGTTGAGGATATTCAGCATCTTATATGCTGAATATAAAATGTTCAGCAAATGTCCACCACAAAGCTCCACAATGTTAATTAAGAGTGCATATATTTCCAGGACCTGCTTTTGCCCTGGTTCCTACAGTACAAAGGAGAAAAAAATTAAATCGAAATGGCACTAACCTGGTTCCAGAAAAGGTTCCTGCAAGGAGAAACACGCTTCTAGTGGCAGAGTTGCAAACTGCAAGGAGTCGAAAACATTTCATCTTAAAATCTCCACATCTTCCTTATAGCCATTGTTGTTTTTCTGTTTTTTTTTATGTGTCTGGGCTTCTATGGAAATAACAGCGAATCAAACAAGATTTAGAGTACAGCTGTGTAAATGTTAAATATTTCTGAAGCATTGTTCCGTATATTAGTTTACTACTTCCAAATATATGAAAACATTTTGTTTCTTTCTGCCTGTTTGAAGGAGGTTATTGTAAACGTCTTGCACCATCATCATCATCATCATCATCGGTGGGGGATCCCTATTTGGTAACGTCATTTCCTCGACTGAGTGCTTCCAGCCTCCTTTACTTCCCCACGGCTCGGTTTGTGTGCAGCCTCCAGAAGCGTCGGGCCCAATGCACACAGAAACTGTAGAATGCGTGCTGAGAAAGAAACGAGACTTTAAAAGCTAGCACATTCCCAAAAGGAGCTCGTTGCGAGCAGTAACTCGTCCGCAGCGTGAAGAGGAGCAGTTTGTCGATATTCAGCGTTTCCGTCCCTTTTGTTTTTGCTCCAGATTTATCCAGAACCGAAGAACGACGGCGAGTGTCTGAGCAACATAAAGGAGTTTCTCAAGGGCTGCACATCGTTCCGCGTCGAGGTGAGTACACTTTTTAAATGAAATACTGGGTTACATTTCGCTCCTCTGGACAACATATCCCGACAGGAGGTGCTTTCTCAAACGTTGAGTTTGCATGTTTGGGAGGATATGATAGATATAAGTGTCGTGTTGTGGAGCTCCTGACAGAAAAGGGGGAGGAGGAGTGAATTTGCTACCGAGAACAATCTCCTAAAGCCCGACTCGGAGAGCTTTACCTTGTGTTTACCACCTAGCGGCGGTTCTAACAGGACTGCGTTTTAGTTGAATACAGGATTTGAACGAGGTCTGTTTACTTTTTTCTCCCTTATATCTGGAAGCGTCTGGGTAATGTTGACGCCTTTTGAATTAATGCAAAGCTTTGTCCAGGGGCCGGTGCTTGGCTTTATTGTTACCAGCAGTTCACTCTGGCCATTGTAGATCATCTTCCACCCTACATCTGTGAACAAAGACTTTTATATATATATATATAACTGGGCTGTTTCTAACTTAGTTATACTCCCTATATTATTTCAAAGTGTTGCAGGTCCTAATAGAAATGTATTGGGTTTCTGCATAGAAATACAATGGGAATGCTACCACAGCCTAAAGCAAATTAAGGACAGAGTGTTGTTTATCTCTGTGTATTGGCCAGTGCATAGATGGGTCATTGAACCAGTCTGACAATGCAGCTCAGTGTTCCTCAGCGTTGCCTCTCCCTGCAGAGCCTCTGGCCACTGAGCCAGAAGAGCAGCACAGAGCACTGACACACTGAGTTTGTGAAACATGCAAATTAAAAGTTGGACAACACAGAATGCAAGAGAGGCAAAGGCAGCCAGCGCGTGATTATTTTATTGGTAAAGGTCTGCGTTTGTTCTGGCGTGCTGCAGAGCCAGGTCTCGACAAGCACTGTTGAGAAATTATCTGCAGATTTTTGCCAGTGTGATTCCATATCTAATCTTCTCCCTCACAAGCATGAAAACTAACTTATCTTATACCAAGGGTATGGTAGTACAGTTTCAGACCCGCTCCTGTGGCTTAAAGTCTGTTGGCAGAGATGGTAGGAAAACCACAGAGTTCCCTCAGGTTGAATGTAGCGTAAAGAAATGGAGTACATCCTTTCAAATTTTGCCTAAATGTGTCCCCTTTGTGCTAGCACAGTCATTTTAGTGCTGGATTCACTATTTTCTGTTAAAACGGGAGTCATGTCTTAGTCTTTTACACTTAATGGGTTCTTGCATGCAAGATTTTGATCAGATATGTGTGACCTTTTTTAGTGAGGTCGGTAAAGCAGGATTACAGTAATTTGTGTTTTGGCAGTCAGCCGCTCACCGTCTGTAGAGCCAAAATGAGCAATCAGAGCTCTGCTGGCTCTGACCTCTGTTAGCTTTGGTGGCAGATAAGAGGAATTGCTTATAATATATGAAAGACAAATAGAATGATGCTTCACTTTTACAGCTCTGTCAGCTTCCTGTTGGTGGAGTTAATTTACCTGTTTGTATATAGAATAGAATAGAATAGAATTCAACTTTATTGTCATTGCACTGTCACAAGTACAAGCAACGAAATGTAATTTGTATCTATCCAGAAGTGCTATACAGGATATGAGTATTTATGTAAATACAGATGTACATGACTATATATGTGTGGATTATAAGGGTTATGTATAAACACGAGTAGTAGCAAGGAGCTATGAAATATTGTGTATAGATGTAATATGGGAGCTATATGCACAGGTTATACAGATTATACAGAGTATACTGTTAGGAAATGGATTAAATATGTATTAGTGGGTTTTTAATACAGATAGATAATGGCAGGTAAGATTTACAGATTACAGTCTGTGGTGTGTGTGTTTGTGTGTGTGAGGACAGTCCATATGTTATTGTTGTGTGGGGGATAGGGGAGTGTGTTGCTTATGAAAATGAATGATCTGTTTTACGTCTTGACACTTGTGCCGCTGGTCATGCTGACCTATTAACCTCTTGTAGTTTTGACCATAAGAAGTTCTCTTTATTGTTCCCATGACCTTTCCTCTGCCTGTGGGTAATTACCTTCACCCAAGCATCTACCTGTTGATTAATTGCAAACCAATCTTTCATCACCTGTAGGAAAACACCCAGTTGTGTATCCCATTTTAACACGTATCAAATTATTTTGAGAAAAGCATCTGTTGATATCTTTGTCTTCCAAAGTTCAATTCTCAGAATGTCATCAAGAAACTTACTGTAAACAAGATAAGCCAATTTATCTGTGGTTCAAAGGTCCTTTCGAAATCACAGCCAAAACGACATAAAATCAAAGAAAATCTGTCAGTTGCATCATTGGCTTCGGTGAATTTGTCAGCTTTATTTTAAATGATAAAAACCCAAGTATTCATGTTAAAATTTTAGCTAATCGCATGTAAGCTGGAACCATTTTGTCATAGAATTGATTAAGCAAGACAAGTTATGATCCTTTTGGTAGTTTTTAATTTGTCCTCCTTGGAAATTGAAAATTTTTTGACATCAGTGGTGACAGTTATTTTTTTAAAAAGTGGGATTTTTCTTACCTTTGTCAAAGTTGAATAATTTCTTGTATTTTTGTATTTTCCTTTTTATAAAATCATATCTCAAATATTGAAGAAGAGCCCCACCCCCCAAATGTTCTTTTTAACTGAATTTATTAAAACTACTATTTCCTAATGTATGGTCTGTGCATACATCAGCAAACAACAGGCAGAGAGAGAGAAAATACAGTACTAAAATTATTTTTATTGCAATAATTTGGCCACAATCAACTTTGTATGTTCCCAGTTTGCTGTTTGATCTCAAATGAACATAATTTTAAATATTCCTGGGTCCTGTTTTGGTGCTTGAATGGGAATAATCATATAGTGCAATGGTATCCAAAGTGTGGCCCCTTTAATGCAGTTTAAGAGTGGTATAAATTTGACTGACCAGCACAAGAAGTTCATAGGTTGCAACAAGCATTTTGATTAAAAAAGGTGATTCATAATTTGATGAGTTGATGAGAATAGCATGTCAACTGATCCTCAAATATTATAAGTGCAAGACGCTTTTATATTTCTGATCTAACATAAAATACAGATCAGTTTATCTACAAAAAAATCTAATTTCTTGTATTAAATTGTTACAAGTTTAGTTTGAACATAATATAGCATTACATTTAATTAACTTATAAAAGTTACATACTGTAGCCTTAACTGCACAGTTTTAGCCAACAGGTTAAAAGTTTGGACATCACTGATGTCATGCTTTAATTTTCTGCTGGATCTTAAAGCAAACTTTGTAATTTAATTGTAAAGTTAAACCAAAATTGGTGCATCTTTACAAATGCAGCCTTTTTCTGCTTTTATTCACAAGAAAAAAAGCAACCACATTTATTTCTAAATCTTCTGGCATGAAGAAAAAACTTAGACTAATACTTGTGATATTTAGCAGATTTTATTTCCCTGAAACAAAAATAAGCAAATTTTTACCACCTCTGGTATTCATATATGGTCAAATGGTCATTGAGGATTCTTCTGTTTTTAGGCACCTTGAAACAATTTCACTAATTTGGCTTCATCCTTTAAGACGCTGTCTTAAAATTGGGTGAAAATAGCTACTGTGTATAAATAAATGTGAACTTGGAACAGAAATGTACATTTTCTGTCCCTTACTTTTAAAACCACATGGTGTTAAGCTCACATTTCTCTAATTATTAGCATGTTGAGTCAGAGTTGGGTGTTCCTCTGTTGTCTGAACCTGCTCTGAAGGAGCCGCTCTTCACCGTGATGCTGGAGATCAAGAGACAAGTCTAAGCTTGTGAGCTTAGTCATTCTTATTACCTCACTAATCTTTAATACTCATCGTTTGTTGTGTATTTGGAAGGAACTGCTGTTACTTTATAAATCAGACAAAAGAAAGGCGTCAAAATGTCTCATTGTGGGGACTCTATCAGTGTAAACATGGGAACATTAGAGTGTTTGTGTTGCTTCCAGACATTTTAAAGTATCGTCATACAACAGTTCAACCAAGCCGAACATGTTTTTACTTTTATTCAACATACACAGAGATTGCATGCAATCCTGCTTTGAATTTAGAACATTGCATATCTGCATAGCACATGCACAGGAATGGGTTTGGCAGTCATGGACAGCATCCACCGTATTCAAAGCTGTTGAGTATTTACATTTGGATAAATACTGGAAGCTAATAATGAACGACGTTCCTGAAATAGACAGAAGTGACATTCCCAGCCCTTTTGCTGCATGTCATCTTCTTTTCTCTCTTCCCTTTTTCATGTCCAGCTATTGTTGAATGGAGGTGACTTGTAAACCTTAAAAAAATACTTATCAGCTTACCTGAAATTTTCCTCTATGTAAAATAGCATCAGCTTATTTACAAATGGAGACTAGCTTGGTGTTTAATCGTGTTATCTGTATTGATTACACGTCTACAGCGTGCTGTTTATTTTACCAACAGACCAACTACTAATTTCAGCTTGTTTCTAATTGGTGATTGAAACCGCTGTTGCCTCAAAAAGTGATGGTGGGTGCTCTTTTGGTTGCTAATCCATTGTCTGCGCTTTTCAGTTCTGGGGAAAATCCATAACCAAATTTGTAACAGCTGGCTCGGTCATACAGAGGGGGAAAGTTGAGGGTGTTTCCACTGCAACAAATTTTAACTGACTGCTTGTTGCTTAAATTTTGTAATGATCTAACTTGAACTCAAGTTTTTCTTGGAGAAATATAAATATGTTTTTCCACACGTGCTTCTTTCCTGGATAACTTGAAAGCCCCTCAGGCGTTTTTGTACTTTTTTCCGATTTTGATCTGTGGAACAGCCCAGCAGGCCTCTTTGTTTCAGCAAAATGTTTCAAAGTCTTTGAAAACATAAAAACTCACTAAAAACCTCTCTTAAAATCAGAAATTTGTTTCCTTGTTCTTTTCATACATGTCTAAAACACATTCAGACCTGGTGACTTTACATTAAAACCAAATTTTTTTAAAAAAATCCCTGTTATTACAGTATAAGTTTTTATGAAATTTCTGAATAAAAGCCTTGAAATAAAATTATATATTTTATATGTTGCTTTCTCTAAACTGACAAACCCCCTCCAAATACATGCATTTTAAAAATTTCTGACTAAAATATCACTAATCAGGGCTTTTCAGGGGGGAAATCTAGTGATTGCTGTCACCATCTTATTTCTAGATGCATCTCTAAAAAAGAGTTTGAACTGTTACTCCACCTTATTTGTATTAAAAGAGCCTGCTTTTTGAAAACATCTTGAAAATAGGAACCTCGCTATCCCTAGGTTTGTCTTCACTTGCTCAGATAAAGGCTAAAAGTCATCCAGCTCTTGAACAAACATATATACAACACTTATATATGTTACACACTCCAACTAAAACACAGTCACAGATGCATTCCCCTGAGGATATCTGAGTGTAAGATGAATGAGACTCATAACTCTTTTGGTCAGTGAAGTGAGAGCAACTCATCACATGACATTGTTACAGAGGAAGAGAGAAGAGAGTACCGCTCAACCACAGATACAATCACCTCCATTCATCCTTACTGTGAGGAAAGAATGAAATCGTGATGAATATCATGCAGATATATATTTCTACATTCAGTACTTCTGTCTTATTTGTATAAGATTCTCCTTGTAATTGTTTTTTTGTTGTTTATGCTATTCATATGAGTGCATCAAGAATGTTGTTCCTGGCCAGTTTCTGGTTTTGATTGAGGTATGGCCTGCTGGTTTTAATGTTAAACTAGTTTTAATTTTCAATAAAAAATAGCATAGACCAGGGTTGGTTCAATCCCAGTCCTCAAGGGCTGGTGTCCTGCAACTCTTAGACATAAAGCTCCAATTTGAGCCCATTTTATTTTCTCTTTAAGAAATATAAATAACTACCACACCCTTTGATCAAATGGCTGAATCACCTCCTCAGCGCAGTCAAGTTCTCCAGAGCTCCTAGCAATGATGTGAAGAAAAATTATCCTAAGCAGAAAAAAAATGAAAAGAGAAACATCTGTTGTGAACCATTTGTGTGTTCAACAAATGTGGTGGGAAGGTAATGTTTGCAGTGGAAACCCTTTCATGTTATTCACCTTTCAGCAGACTATTTAGTTGGTACGCTGGGTTGGGTTATGGCTTCGATCCTTGTCGCTGTAAATCTGACTTCTGCAGTGTTTCTTGCTGGGTTCCATTTTTACTAGTTTCTCATATCAAGCCTTTTTTAACACTGTACATCATACTGAAAACAGCAATCCCTATGGGGCACATTTTTTCTGGCAGCATCAGGATGTGGGGATGTTTTCTTCATTGGAGACATGAAAGCTAGTCAGAGTTGATAGGATTGGATAAAGCTAAAAATAAGACAATTCAGGATGAAAACCTGCTAGAGGCAGCCAAAGACTTCATCATCTTCCAGCAGGATGGTGTGAAAAACGATTTCAATGTGTTAGAAAGATCGACTCGAAGTCCAGACCTAAATCCAATTTAGAAGCTGTATAAAGACTCTTCACCAGTGGTCTCCATCCATTCAGATTGAGCTTGAGCTGTTTTGTAAAGGAGAGAGTCGTATTTGCAAAGCTGGTAAACATGTTTTTGCTTTCATCCCATAAACAAGTTATGAAGATAATTGTTCCAGGTCACTTTAAGTTTGGAACCAATTACCTGACTTGCTCTTTCAGTTTCTATTTAAAAAATGTGTTATTACTGTGTTGCGATATCTGACATATTAAGCCACAGTGAATTTGAATACAGCCATGATTGATGACTTGAGCCTTTTGTGCATACAGGAAATGCTTTTCATTCGGGTTAAAAGATGACACTGCTAAATGTGTCTCTTTATAGCTGATGTAGATTAAGCATGGGTTTGCTGAGTATGCATGTTTCCTGTTCTGTTTCTGTGAAAGGTGATGAATAAACTCCAGCTGCCTTTGTAAAATAAGGTGCCGTTTTGTCCTCTTATCGTCCACAGCCGTTCGAGGCCAGTGACCTTCTGCTGGGCCTGAACTTCTCCAAGGTGTTGAGCAGTCTGGTGGCCCTGAATAAAGTCACTGCAGGTTGGTTGAAATATGTGCACCGTGTGTGCGCGAGTCACATGAGGAGAGAGCAGCCAGTTTTTATGAAAGAACTGCAAAGCAGTGTGTGGGGGCTGACTGCAGATACCAGCTCTGTTTTATTTATGCTCTGCCGTATTTGTCTAGATATCGGCGTGGGGAGTGACTCAGTGTGCGCCCGACACTCTTCCGCCCACCGCATCAAGTCGTTCGAGTCGCTGTCCTCTCAGGCTTCGCTGGGCCGAACCTCCAAGCTGCTGCAGAACCAGTTTCGAAGTCTGGTAAGGTTTGCACACAACGAAGCAAGTGTTTTGCTTCGTTGAATTAAAATTCATAACTTAGTGTTTAATACTCAGCTTAATACAAATATGAAATAGTTTGTCAAAACGGCTGTTTGTAACAAGTAAAATAATAAAAAAAATTTTTTTGATTTAAATACACATGAGCTCTGTGTTTATTTTTATTTTGGCACTTTTTCAGGACATGTCAGAAAACAGCGGACAGCAGCTGCTGGTGAAGGCTCGCTTCAACTTCCAGCAGACCAACGAGGATGAGCTCACCTTTACCAAGGGTGACATCATCAGCGTGACCCGTCAGGAGGAGGGCGGCTGGTGGGAGGGGATACTCAACGGCAAGACTGGGTGGTTTCCTAGCAACTATGTGCGTGAAGTCAAAGGCTCTGGTAGGTACCACAAGATCAGACATAAAGATATGGGTAATGATTATGTCCTGATTAGAAATTATGGGGAAGATGCAGATCCAGCTGCTTAATAGAATTAGGATGTCCTGTTATGATGATAATTTAATTATATTCTGACAGAACGCTCATATTTTGCCATGCGATGTTCAAATGCAAACGGGGGTTTAGCAGTCAGGGATCTGTAGTTGAAGATTTCTTCTAATTTGGAGTGAAACAAAATTCACATTGGACCAGGAGGAGAGTCGACTGCAATGCTGAAACATTGTACTGATCTACGGTAGAACAAAGTCCAGCAGAACTAGTTCACCATTTAGTTCAAACAAATCATAGTTCACTTGCTAAAAATTTAGAAATTCACATTCTCAACATCTTACTGTAGCTTCTTCATCTTTTTTGAATAAAGTCGTAAAAATACTCTGATAATGATGTCATGCACAAATTAACATATGTAATTTGCAAATTGTAATTTTATCTTACATGTGTTTGAATCTGTCATTTACTCTTATGTTCAAACTACATTTTAATTTGGATTAGTTCCTAATAATGCTTTCTTCTTTAGATATTGAATATTTTTACTATTTTGCATTATTGTTTTCAAGAGAGACCTGTTCTAACATTATATAAAATCATTAAAGTTACATACAAAACAACAATACAAGTGCATAATAAGGTGCACTTGTATAGCACAAAGTAATCATAGCTTTGTAAATGATTACAAAGTTATGGTTAAGGTTAAATTACACTGACAGCGGTGGTGTTCCTCTTTCATAAAATCCTAATGTAACAGCTGCTCATAATCTGTGCTGTTTGTTCATGTTATACTTACCTTAATGATGATCATACAGCAACATTTAAAGTGACAAGGTTAAGTTAAAGCATAAATCCTGTGCTTGTCTTTGCTTTTTTTTTCTTCAAAACTTGGTCTTTTTTTATCCACTGCCTTCAACAGGCTTACAGACAACAGCAGGTTTTAGTGAGAGGAGAGGCATGTGTATTAGCAATAGCACAGTTGCCCATAGATTTTTGTGTGTGCAAATGAGTCTCAACCACACAACAGTCACCAAGCTCTCGCCTTCAAGAGAAAACGATGTGATGATTTTCTGCATATGGAAGCTGAAGCTTGTGATGAGTTAATTTCTCAATAGAGCAGACAATGAACGTGTTCCTTTTGAATGTGTTCATGCACAACAAATGAATCTATTGCCCCTGGCTCCATCGTCTCCTATTTTTGCACCGAAGCAGCGATGGGGAGTGTTTTCATTTAGGCCTTCTTCAAAAGTGGTCTGAGATATGCTTATTTGCATTTGTTAGTAGTCCAAACAAAATCCACACAGGGCAGATTAGGTTTAATTTCCGATTTTTATGTTCCACTCATGCAACAGTTGACTGTGTGTTGTAGCTCTATGTTTGTTTGGTAAACAAACAAAATCCATCATTTATGATGGATTTTATTGTTGGGTGTGAACACTCGTGGTTAAAGCTGTCCTCTTGCAACTGAAGAAGCCAGGAAGCATGCATATGTGGACTAGAACAAGACGCATAATTCAACCCTCACAAGTGACCATGAGTTTAGTGAGTGGGGGAAAAAAAAGCAATTCATGTACAAATGGATAGAATAAACTTTGCCCAGGCGCCTGTTGAGGAAGTTTCAATTAGGTCGCTGCAATCTGGAACCAACGTGTTCCCAGATAAGCAGTCGAACAATAGATTGACTTCAGTTTTGTCAGTTTCTTTATGATGTAAATCAGCTTCCTGTCTGTGCACTCCTTGTGAATAATGTTGTTCTGAATAAACCGTGTCACATCCCTATCAGAGTTACAAACATCACAACAGCCTTTGTTGTTGTTGTTGTTATCCAATCTGATAGTGATGCAGCGACACATCAATTACTCATAAGCTGCTGTGGTGTGAAGCCATGTGTTACCACTGTCAGCAGATGCAGAGTAAAATGAGATGAAGACAAAAGGATTCATTGTTGATTCTCAAATCATGACATGTTCTTATTTCACTTTATTCCCAAGAGGGACCTTTTATGAATTCCTGTCTAGTAATGCAGAGTGTGTTGATTATTGTCCTGCGTCTTTTAATTGGCTATAGGAAGTGTCATATTCCAAATTAATAAGTGCGGATTGCTTATTACAAGTGTACAGAAACTTTATATGCATGGACTATGACAGCTAAACCTTCTGTAATGTGGTAAAACTGGGAACTTAAAAATACTGTTTAATTTCTTTTTAAAAAGCAATAAAAATATAGTGTGGGATTTTTTATGTCTGTAGTTAAATTATAAACTAAGCATGTTTATGTAGTAAAATGAAAAGCATTGTTCATCCTAAACACAGAAGGGTCTCCCACAACTGTCTTTTTAAAAAAATGACTTTCAATTCTGTATTTTCTTGGTTTATAAAAAAAAACATGTTTGTTTTGAACAGGATATGGATCACTCTGTTTTGAAATGCTTCCTGTGTATTAATCGATCATCTCTGGTTCAAAATCTGAAATACTAATCCAAAAATAAATAGCATCTTTGCTCTGTTTGATTTTAAACTCGAGGTGCTGAAAATATTGAATTTAGAAAATAAAAAATTAACAAAGATAACCTGGAAAATTAGGGTAAATTGTTATTTAATTAAATTTTCTAAATTTAAAACGACAGTCAAATATTTTTGTGATATTGTCCATCCTTCACAAAATGGGAAAATTATCAGTGAGTTTTTATTTTATTTTATGTATTTTTTACATTAAGACCACTTTCGAATGAGGCAAACCACATTATATAAGCTTGTGAAATCTGGTCTAAAATATTCTGCACTTATTGGGAGATTTTTCAAAACAGTTTGTGATTAATGAAGCCTTTACTCTATTTGTGAGAACAAGGGAAAATAATTTGTATTTCCCTTCAGACTTTTTAAAGTACTTATTCTTGTTAACCCAATGCCCGCTTGTCTGCATCGTTGGATCCATAAACATTCACAGAATGACTGTTGATTTCTGCTTGAAGATGTGAAAATATTGCAGTGAATATATTGTTCAGTTTCATGCAATACCGCCATCTTCAGGTGATATAATGAATTGCTTTTACTTTCTGGCAACAGATAAACAAGTGTCCCCAAAGTCTGGCACCCTGAAGAGCCCACCGAAAGGCTTCGACACTTCTGTTATCAGCAAGACGTACTATAACCTGGTAAGAATGCCTTTCTTAGTCTTACTTAGAAATATTTACTGAATCCATGATGTTGAGCTTGAAGTACACTGTTACTGTCGGGACTTTTCACTGATATTTTATATAATAATCCTCTACTTTAAGAGAATATGTCTTGGATGTCAAAAACTGAATTAAAGCTGCATTATTTGTTGGATATGTAAGAAGGAATAATGGTCAGTTTGATTCAGAGACAAATTTTCTGTATTTATTTTATTTATGCAAAAACAACCTTTGAAATGCATATTTCTTTTTATTTGATTAGAGTACTTTTTTATTTTAATCTTTGTTTTAAGCTAGTAATCAGTTAATAAATAAATGTAACTTACCTTCTGAGTCCTTTAACATGTAGTCTAAACTCGTCTAAATTGCTTGCTGATCACCTATAAACACAGAATATCCTCTATTTGCTAATTTCTATTCATTTATTTTTTGCTTTTTTTGTAGGTGTTGCAGAACATCTTGGAGACAGAGACGGAGTATTCTAAGGACCTTCAAAGCCTCCTTACAAACTACCTGCGACCTCTTCAAAACATTGACAAGTACGACTTGATTAATTTCAGTGAATCTGTGCAATGCCATCTCGACGTTCTTTGACGTGAGTTGCGTGATGTCCTCCTCTCAGGCTGAGCAGCTCCGACGTAGCTCTGATTCTGGGGAACCTGGAGGAGATCAGCACCTTCCAGCAGATGCTGGTCCAGTCACTGGAGGAGTCTACAAAGTCAGTCCCTCCCCCTTACAGCACTGAACACTTCACGTTGTGTTGAAATTCATGTGGTGCATGAACACTAGATTAAACTATAGACTATAGAAGATCCTACTGTATACATTTTTGATTGTAGAATAATTTTAAAGCATTTTTTGCTAACAATTTTTCTGTATTTCTACATTTTTCCATTTAGTCCTAAGTGTATTTTACCTGCTAATATTTGGTCTGCATGTGATCTGCTTTTGGTTAGGCTTCCAGAGAGCCAGCAAAGGGTGGGCAGCTTTTTCCTGAACCTCATGCCTCAGATGAAAGCGCTCTATGTTGGTTACTGTTCCAACCATCCCTCTGCTGTCAATGTGCTTACTCAACATGGGTAGGTTCTCACCTGTGCTGTTTTACCTGGAGATTTGCTACAATGTTGTGTTACATGCTTTCTGTGTTGCATTCTATCTGAAAAGACTGTTTGGCTGCTTGCTGTATTTAGTTGAACTAAAACTAAATAGAATGAGAAATTGTTTTTTGACTTCCAAGTCACAACCAGATCCGTAAACTGATATTTAATAATCAAAACATTCCACGCTGCAAGTTTCCCATTTTTCAGTGAATAAAAATGGTCAGAAAAAGTTAATATTTAAAAGCAACAAACATAGCTTAAACTACTGAGCAGATTAATCGGAGCGATTGTGATTAATCAATTGTGAAAATAATTGTCAACTAAATTAGTAATTGATTAATCGTTAACTGGAGTATACACTTGAAAAAAGCCATTTGCTGATAAAACAATATATTTAAAGCAGTAATTAAGTCAAAATTGTATAAAAAATATATGTATTTAAGATAAAGACAACTTTGTATGTAAATAGTTTTTAGCTAAAATTCCTCAGTTGCCATAGGTGTAGTTTCACACGGTTCAGATTTACTAAAGGAATGCTTTGTTGTTGCATTTTAGGCAATAAAATATTTTTATTTTTTAAAAATGAATTGAATTATTTGCTTATTTGTATTATTTTGTGTTTCTTATATTGTATAGAAGGACTGATGTAGTTAAATGAAAAATCTGTAGAATGTGCCTTTTTTAAATCCAATTAATCAATTAAGTGTCACAATAATCAATAGAAAAATAGCATAGTTTGAAACATTTTAATGCCATCATCTCATAGCATTTTGTGGAGGTATTTTAGCTGTTTTCATATTCTCCCTCCACTTCTCCATAAGCTGTTTCACGCAATCAACAAAACGGATATCAGCATTGACTCTGCTTCTGGTTGATCATTGTTGGCAAAATACTCTGACTCACTATAGACTGAAATGTTGACTCAAACGTCTGGCAACATTTTGGCTCGGTTTTGAAAAATATTAAAGATATCAGCAGCTCTTTGACATTGAATTGGGAGTTTACAGTAAATCCCTTCTGTTTCTCCTCCAACTTAAGTGAAACTCTTCGGGACTTTATGGAGGGCCACGGTGCAGTGGCTCCTGGGATCCTCACCCTGACCACTGGCCTCAGTAAACCATTCATGAGGCTCGACAAATACCCCACCTTACTCAAAGAGCTGGAGAGGCACATGGAGGTGTGTATTATGACCTGAAATGTTGTAATATAACCTGAAATGTTTAATAACTACACATTTTCTCTGGTGTTTTAGGAGACTCATGCAGACCGACCAGATATTCTGAAGTGCATGGGGTCTTTCAAGAACCTTTCAGTAAGCTCAGTGCACATCTCATCCTCTCTAATGTCGCATCTTACTGCAGAATGAGCTGAAGGCAGATACTAAAGCAGTTTTCTGTTCCCATCCTGCTAGGCTCAGTGCCAGGAGGTGCGAAAACGAAAGGAGCTGGAGCTGCAGATTCTCACAGAGATCATCCGGCTGTGGGAGGGAGACGACATCAAGACCTTGGGCTCGGTGATATACATGAGCCAGGTGTTGGTCCAGAGTCCTCTGTCTGAGGTATGTACATCATCGCTCCACACTGACACGAGTCACGTGACGTCCACGGTTTATTCTGTGATGCAGAAAACATTAGGAAATAGAGATGCAAAATCAAACAAATGTCATTATGAAAGTATTAGCTTATATAAATTCATGATGTGAATTTTAAAGTGAACCGTCATTTGTCTCGTGTGGATGGTATACGAGACAAATTTATGCAGCGTTACTGATGTTTTTTTTCTTCAAGAAATTAAGTTGAAAAATAGATTCTTTCCACAGAGTGTTGCTGTTTATTGCTGTTAACTTTTATAACTATGGAGAACAGCTAGTGAAAACCCCAAGCTCAGTTTTTCTGAAATTCACATTACACTTGACAAAAAAAACAAACAAAAAAAAAAAACTTTTATTAACAGAAAATGTCAGCCGACTTATAAGCATCTCCATGAAGTGGACATCATATGGACTGAGTACTTGGACTGGGCTCCTTTTGCCTGAATTACTGCATCAATGCAGTGTGACATGGAGGCAATTAACTTGTGCCCCCATCTTCAACACTTCAATTCAAGATTGCATTAATCTTGCTATATGTTTGCATATAGGAATCTGTGAACAAATAGCTAATTTGGCGATGACTTGTGGAGGGCTTCAGCAAACAGTTTCCGTGATAGTGTGGGCCATTACACAAAATTTCTGTGTTGAAATCTTTGGTGATCTTATAATATTTAACTTTTCTGAGAAACAGAATAAAAATAGCAAAAATACTAAATTTGCTATAAGATATTATTGTAATGAATAGAATTTTTCACTAACCCTAATTTTTAGGTACTGAAGTTAATTTTTTAATAATATTCAAATTTATTGGATTATATTTTTAATCTGCTAGCGAGAACATGTATTTTAAAATTGACAATTGCATATTTAGCCATGCTAGCATAATTATATAACTTACTTGTATAAGTTATATAATTGACTGATGTATTTTCCACCTCCTACAAAAGTAAAATATTGTCCCATTAGTTTTTCAGTCCTGCATTTTTGTCCCAGTTACTGAAATGGTTTTTATGACACATATTTAAGTAAATGCAACATTTATATGGTTATTTTGGAAAATTGGCATTTTACATGGGAGTGGAAATGAGTCTCATTTGTGGTTTCATGCATAACTGCAGTTTAAGTGATGAATATGTGGTGTGGAGGCAGCCTAGCTGACTAATGGCTGCAATAGAAATATGTAGGTCAGTTGAGGCATCTCAAAAATATGATTTGTGGCCAACAAGATGCTTTGGTCTGAAATTAGGATTATCACCATATCTCCCATTAAACTGCAGCTCAATCAGCTGCCTCAAAGCTGAAGCACTTCAATTTGAAGAGACAACGGAGACTTTCTGATCAACACACAGCCTTTTATTAGGCAAACCTGAAACAGACTATTCGATGCCATAGAGGTCAGCATTAAGGCTTGCAATTAGAAACAACCTGAAGCAGTCGTTGTCTGATAAAATCAACTCACCCCTAACTTTTTAAAAACAAGATTAAGTCTCTCCTTGAATAGTGGATTCAAGGTTTTTATTTCAAGCAGCTAATATTTTTTTCCGATTGCTGTTTCTTGTTTGATGACTGCTGAGATAAGGTCCTTGTACTAAGGGGCAAAAGCGATTAGAAAAATGGAGGGACCACTGTTCTGTGGCATCAAGAAGTTGATTCCAATTCTGTTTTTTTCTGGACAGCTGATTTGTTTCCTCCAGTCCATGCTTGGTTTTTATTCAGGTAGTCCACCTTCCTTTGCATAATTGTTTGCTTAATTGGAAACATGTTAATGAAAGTCTGGTGTCTTGTCAGGTTATCAGCTCCACTGTGAAGTTCTCATCCATCCATACTTCTCTGTCTCTCTTTTTTTTAATTTTGATCAGGAGAAGAATGAGCGCTACCTCATGCTGTTTCCTCACGTCCTCCTCATGCTATCTGCTAGTCCCAGGATGAGCGGTTTCATATTCCAGGTCAGAAATCCCTTGACTTTCACCTTTGAACATCCATCCGAATGCCTAAATGAAAATGTATTTCTTAAGAATTGAATTACATCTTGAATTACTTGAAAATAAAAAATTTCATGGCATCCAAAAGTTTAGAAAGTCTTTCAAATGCTTTATGTTCAGTTTGCATAGTTTTGTAAAAAAGTGCAATCTGATGTTTGATTAAAAGCCTAAATTTGAAAAATCTTTAGTCTTTTTTACTTCCTGTATGGAGTTAAATCAGACCAAACTTTTCTTGTTTTAGGTTAGTTGGAATTACCAACATTTTCTATTTACTGAATGCCTGAACACAGGATTTTTTTTTAGATATTTTTTTATGTAATGTATATTGTGTTTCAACATTTAATTTGAGCAGGATGATCCAAGATTTGTTTGGGTTGTTTCAATATAATGAATATTTATTTTATTTTCCTATAGTATGAATGATTTATTGATCTGTGTAATTGAAATAAAGGCTTGCTTATAATTGATGCAACATTATTGAAATTGGGGGATTTTTTTTGTTGTTAAATTGGTGTTTTTTTCTCGGACCAGTCAGGTCCGTATAGGGTGTGGATTAGAGACATTTCAAAAAAATAAAATGTTGTTTTAGTTTACTTTATCCCTGCTGTAGTATATAAAATGCCATCACAAGACATTACTAACAATAATGAATTGTATCATGTGTAATAGTGAACTGAAGCACAATACAACCCTGCAAACCATAAGGGTTAAGAGCTAATATTTGCTTTGTTTCTCCCATTGGTTTTTCTTTGCAGGGAAAGCTGCCTTTGACTGGCATGATCGTGACCAAACTAGAAGACTGTGAAGCCCATAAAAATGCCTTTGAGCTAAACGGTAAAACCACACGAGAAGCAGCAAAAACTTCATGAACATGCAGAAAGTGTTTCAAACAGCGCCCTCCCTTTGCATGCAGGCACCATGTTTGACCGTCTCCAGGTGGTGTGTGCAAACCAGCAGGACCTCCAGGACTGGGTGGAGCACCTGACGAGGCAGATCAAACACAGCGCCGCCACCACCCCCTGCCACAAACCGCTCGCTGTCCCCTGCCACACGGTCAGGAGCAAAACATTACACACAGCCTATTTCCTTTCCATTCATCTGTGCCCAGTGTGGGGCCCAACATTGTGACTATGTATGTTGGTATCACACTGACTGTGATCCTACAAATCAATATGTCGTGAACGGGTTGGCTTTACATAATGTGCAATGGTCATGTGAACAGACTGCAGTGACATTATTAAGTGGTTTGTTTCTCTCATTAGAATGACGTCAGCAAACAAAAACTGATTTTAAGTAATAAAAATGCATAGGTTTCGATTTTATTGGCAGAATGTGTTGAAGTCGTCTGATAAAAAGCAGCTTTAGGAGTTATTATCTGCAACTATGATCTGCAACAACCTACATATATTGAGAAGTCATTGTGTTATAGAGTATTTAAAATGTTTCATTGAGCAGAGAATGGGAACAAAATGGTTTTGTGACAGAGATTGGTTTTATTTGTTTCCTCAGCTCCCATCTCATCCTCTCACCCCGTCGCGGCATGCCGAGAGCAGGGCCATGACTGTGGCTCCCACCTACCACACCCTGCCTCACCCGTCCTCTCATGGGACGACCCACAGCACAATGACGTGGGGCCCTCTGGAGCCACCAAACACCCCCAAACCCTGGAGCCTGAGCTGCCTGCGACCCGCACCGCCGTTACGGCCCTCCGCTGCACTCTGCTACAAAGAGGTGAGGGACTGTTTGTTCTTTTTTCTTATTATTTATTTAGATAGTTGCACTGTGTGTTTTGCTTTATAATTTTGGAGAAAAAATAAATTGTTTTGCTTCCCGTTTGCAGGATCTCAGTAAAAGTCCTAAGAGTGTGAAGAAACTCCTTCCCAAACGCAAACCTGAGAGAAAACAGTCTGAAGAGGAATTTGCTCTTAGGAAGAGTATGTGTTCAATATTCAAGCACCATTTCATTGTAGTATTAGATCTCTACTCTTAATACTAAGTCTCTTAGAGATCTAATACTCTTAAGAGTTTTAATATTACCTTTATACATGAAGGCTATCCATTTGAATTAAATTGTTTGTTCACCCTTTCAGGTACGGCCGCTCTGGAAGAAGACGCCCAGATCCTGAAAGTTATTGAGGCGTACTGCACCAGCGCCAAAACCAGGCAGACTCTGAACTCCAGTAAGACAAATGAAAATCATATAAAGGTTCATTTAGGAAAGGAGGAGAGGCTCATACTTGTGTGTTAGTTTGATGTTTGATGACCTTTAGAAAAACTGCCAATTTTCTTAGTATTTAAACAACAGTAAAAAAACATGAATTTACAAAAACTCATCGAACTTGATGGGGAAAAAAATGTTGTTCCCTTTTTCTGCTTAGATAATATACTGATTATCACACTTACAGAATCTGACATTTATATACAATTGTGGGGATTTTCATACGTAGTTTAATAAGCCAGAAAGTATATTTACCAACAGCTGCATGTTGTAGCTTTCAGACGCTGCCTGTACAAACCTGTTTCTTCCTGTTCATGTCTTTGTGGAGTAATACAAGTGACTGGGCTCTGTGTTTTCTACACAAGGCGGCTGAAAACTTCTCAACAGATATGTTTCTTGTGGCTTCTCAACCGTAGCTTTGAGAATTTTTTAATTTTGAAACCGTGATTTTTTTTTTAAACCATGATGTATTTTGATAGCGTCAACTGGCCGATGCCTTTTAGAAACATACTTGTATTTTCTACTCAGTGCCTATCTTACCCCTGGTATTCCAAACTGTTCCTTCTAACAATATCTCCTCTCTCTTTCCTTCCCGTTTCCTCCTGTTGGGCATTTTTCTGATTTGCCTTGAGTACCTTTTTCCATATTTGTGTTTTTTTTTCATACCTTTATGATTTTTCCCATCCTCTCCTTACACATCTGTCATTTCTTTTATGATTTACCATCTGTTGCGTATTGCGTGCACCGCCCACAACCCCTTCCTCCGACTCCCCATTTCCTCCCTCTCCACATTTTTTGCGACATCTCCCTCCCCTCGTCCTACCGTCACCCTGACCCCGGCCCCACCAGCATGGCAGGGCACGGACCTGATGCACAACCACGTGCTCGCTGACATGGACCAGTCCTGTGTGGACTCGCCGGGCCGCCGCAGCAGCGTGTCTCGGCCAGAACTGAGCTCCGACCTGTCGGAGGACTCTGACTACGACTCCATCTGGACCAGCCACAGTTACAGGATGGGATCGGTGCCGCGAAAGAGTTGCATCTCCCATCAGAATTAGAGAATGTACAGCGCCGCCAGGCTGTACTATAATGTAACGTATAGTGCGCTTACCTCTTTTACCGTAGATGTATTAAAGAAATTGATTTTTTTTAATCTATTTATTTTTTTGGTTGATTTGGGTAATTTATTGCTTTAATTTATTTTTCGACGGCTTGTCTGATGATGTTTTCAGCATTTTTCCTGTTGCCTTTCCCTTTTTTGTGCCTCCTCTCATTCTGTAGATGTCATGCAGTAAGTGTTAGCTAATAATTATTGTTAATTTATCTTGAATGTGACCACTCTCCTTGTTTAACCATAAATCTGGTGGACTCTGAGTGGAGAGGATGGGGATTTTGGTATGTAGTTTAGGGGAGGGAGATTCAGCGGCAGGGCAGGTGGGAACTTACGTTTTTTTCTGTCTGATATTCAGATGCAATTCAAGAATGTGTGTCTTCAATTTACCATAAATTATTTCTTTTTCAGCATGTGGTTTTTGGATACGCATGCTCAAACAGCACAGATACTAAACAGGCACACACACGTGGTTAGGCACAAATGCCTCTGCTGTCTTCAGAATAAAGCAGTGTGCAAATTCAGATTCTTAACATTTTGCATTTAGTCTTTCATGATTCAGTGTTAAACCAATGTTTCAAACCTTTGGGAGGATTAAAAAAATATGAAAAGCAAACAAAAACACACTACTATGGGAACAAGCAGACTTTGTCAACTGAGTCTGTAGCTAAACATAAATAGAACAGTAACTCAATCTTAATATCATTTCTTTCATGACACTTTCCACCAGGGTATTCAGGGACATTAAACTGAATGGTGCATTATAACGCTAAAACCCACAGTTTAAATTGGTATCCTTAAATTTGGGATCAGTGAATTTCTTGATTATCAGTGAAATAATAAGGCCTGTTGAGATCTGGCACCAACATCAGTCCTGCACACTTTGATCTCATTTGGAAAACACAGAATAACTGTCTGAATGCATTGAAGGTGCAGTGAGACTAAGGATAGGTTTGCAAAGATTTTAATACTCTTTGAACCTTTTTCTTCATTTTTTTTCACTTTGCAATTGATAGTACAACAGCATAAATAAATACATTTGTTGACATATTATGGAGCTCTAGCACTGACGACCACAAGATGTGGTCTAGGAGATGTTAATCTGCATTATTTTTGCAATAGGCGCATTGAAGGACGTAAATTCCCTTTAAATGGGCAGCATTATGTAAAATCAACTTTTTTGAGCTTTACGTCAATTTCTAATGTTATTCCCTCAACAAAGACATACATGGAGTGTTGCTTTGATTCTTTTATGCATGTTTGAAGAATCCATGAATCTCCATAGCAGCCATTTGGGGGTACCTAAGCACTTGTTCTAACAAAGCATTGCCAATTTACCAAAAGCTCCTCGTTGGAGCTACAATCTCTAGCCGAGCTTTCGCCCCACAAAGCACCACTCCTGCATTTCCCTCTCTCAGCTCCTCCAGACTATCGGCGGCAGCCATTAGAAAACACCTGGTGGAACTGCTAATCTGCTGAGCTCATCATACAAACTACTTTTCAGTCTATGAACGTTAAATTGACATAATGGAGAAACGTTGTGAAGACTTGCTGGAAGTGGAGTGTTGGGAAGAGTGGGAGTTTTTTTTAAAGAGACAGAGGCCAATTTCATGGCGTCAAAGTTTTTTTTTTTTTTATATACCATGTTTGATATACACAGTACTTTTATAACAATTGAAGGAAACATGGTTACTTGATTGTGCTATAAAATCACACTATGTGCCTGGAAAACACATAATGCTGCCCCTTTAATTGCTGGGCTTTTACCATCTTAAAAAGAAAATGTATTTAAGAAACAAATTTAAGTAAAATCACGATGGTTGACTAATTTAAAGCAGCTGAACAAGTTTTGTTGCTTTCCTGTTTTAAAAGTTTAAATTAATTTCTCCTTGGAATACCTGTGTATTAAGGAGACAGTTCTGTCTGCACTTAAAGCATTAGGACAACACTAGTTAAGTTTTCATTGCTTTCAAACTTCAACATTGGCTTTCTTCTTGCCACTTTTCCATAAAGGACTGATTTGTGAACTGTGGGACATCTCAACAAAGTTTCCCACTGAAGCTGTGAATGTCTGCAGCTCTTTCAGATTTACAATGAAGTCTTGATTAAATATTGTAAAATGTATGGTTGCAAAGTGAAAAAAAGGGGAAAAGCTTAAGGGACATGGAAATTTTTGCAACACACTGCATCTCTGACCTTTAGAGAAAGTGATTTCATAAGTCTGAAATTTTGTATTTGCAGCTAAAGGTGAAGCTTGAACTGAACTTTTCTTTTGTCATTGATGGTGTAGCTGATAAATCATGTCTGTAAATGCTGTTGTTTGAGATTACCCTTGTAACTTTAAGTATAACAGTAAAAACATAGCTTAAACCAGTCAGAACAAGATCATCAAGTAAACTAGCACCTATGGTGATTTCTAATCAACTCTCCCTACTGTTGCCAGCTTGTGAGGCTTCCCATTCTTTCTCACATTAGTACCTATTTTTATGAAGAAGTATTTTTCCAGTATCGTTATGAAAAGTACAACTCTACATCCTCTTACAGTGGGCAAAAAGAATGACGTATGGAAAATAAATATATATATACATATATATATGGGTCCATGTTGCAAGTGTTTATAAAAGGATTTCTTTACAGTATGTATAATTTTGTACACATTTTAGTATTTTATTTCCACTTATCTGTTGATTTAAATTTGTATATCAATGTTTACAAAATAATCTCTGTTCCCCATTTCATTTGGTTTGTATCAAAGTTTACAGTTAATACTGAAATGTTTTAATTGTTTTGCACAATCATGTTATGGGCAAAAGGGAGTGGGGGTGTGGACTCAATGAAATTCTGTACTTTTTAGTATCTACCAAGGCTCTGTATAATATAATCTTAAAGATAGTCTTAAGTATTCAGTGTAATTGTAAAGTGAATACTCATTTGTAGTGTAAATGCTCACCTTCAGTGGTTGGATGACGTTGAAGGACAAAAAAATAAATAATAGAACAAAACAAAAGAAACAAGAGACTGCAAAGGCGAAGTTAATCTATTTCAACTTCAGAATGCTGTTAGAGTGGACTTGGCATATAAAGAGCACATAATGTCCCCTTTTTTGTAAATACTAGTTGTCTTGCTGCCAGAAAAAAACAAAGATCTAAGAATATGGCTGTCCTATCATGTGCTGAACTTTGTGACAGGTGTATTCTGTGGTTTAACAAGTCAAACTCTTGGACAGACAGGGTGAAAAAAAAACTTAGTGTTTAACCAACATCGTTCTCTGTCTGCTCTAATGTTGCATTCAAGTCACACATCTGACCGTGTCCTTTTTCTTTTTCTTTTTTTTTTAAGCAGCCTTCAGTGTATTTGTTCTACACTGCTGACGTGTTCAAAGTCCCAAATGCTGTATTATGAGTTTTAATAAATCTATCAGTTGATAGAAGCTGTCGTTCTGTTGCTTTGTGGAGCCGATCTGATTGTGTCTGAAAACTTTCGCTAACTTTCATGCCTTTTAGTTTCCTTTGAGTCTTGTTTTTCTGTCATGACTAAAACACTAGTACTAACCTCCTGTCTGCACCTACAATAAAGTCCACACTGACTTTATTCTGAATGTATTTCACTACTACTTGTTGACTAGTTCAAGATGAGACATAGTGAAGTCCCAGAGGTCGTTTGCTTCTGTTTTGACCCAGGATCACGACCAGAAACAGGGCTGCATGTGATCATCCCTGGTGAGGAGAAAGTTTTTCTAGACGATCCAAATCGCAACGGACAAAGTGTACTGGAAGAGAAGTAAGAGTTACTGACAGTGGCAGTAAGAGGTTTACATGAACTTGTCTTCGGCCTGAATGCCCAATTAATTTTCTGCATTTACTGTATTTCCTGTTTTACTGTATTTCAACCACTTTTTTTTTTTTCCGGGGTAGCCGAGTGATCCAAAATACAACTTAAAGAATAATAAAAGAAAAAAGAATGTGTTTGCATGATTGAATTTATCAATCTTCAGCATAATTCAGGCTTGATTTTTGACATTTTCTAGCACAATTTGTAGTCATCTTAAGCTGGCTAGTTTCCTGACATAGGCCAGACTTAAAAGAATATTCTATCATTCTTCAACACAGTTTAGGCCAGAACTGTCCTGGAAACCAAAGATCGTCATGCTTTATCTCCTAGAAAACTAGTTAAAATGTGCGTTTGGTATTTTTGACATGATTTGTAAAATCCATATAAAGCCCAAACCTAAATTACGCGTTCATTGTGACTTTTACTGGTTTATGTGACGGCCTGTGTGAATCTGATCTCATTGAAGGAGTTTGGTGGATGTGGTTTACGCCCTGCGGGATGAGGTTCAAGAGCTGAAACAGGTGAATGTTTGCTGTTGTGTCATCATAAACTATGAGTTAATTGTGTAGTTGTTTTAATTAATTTAACCATACAGTTAAAATACTCTGCAAAACGGTCCTTACTTCCTTATACTTTAATTTGAAACAGCCACAATTACTTCGGGTCACTTGATGTAGAGTTTTTTGTTGTCTACAGGCTTTCTGGAGGTCTTTCAAGCTTTGATGCTTTTTCACTTTGATAATAACAAATGTGAAAAATGTAGACATGGAAGACAAAAGCAAAGATGCTAGAGTTGGAAACCTACCTACAGTGAATAAACGACGTGTCTTTGAGAAAACCCTCCAAAATTGACTGCAGCACATGTCCTCAGAGACACATTGACCCTTTAATTAATCACATCAGTCTAAAAGCAGCTCAAGACAAATGGGGGGGAGGGGAGTTAAATTATTCACATAAAATAAGTCGCAAGTTTTAAAACTTAAGCCACGAATATTATAAACAGAAGTTCTAGAAATAACGGGAGATATAATGTAATTAAATAGATGAGAATTTTGAAACTATTCTTATCTATCGCTCCATGTGGGCAGCTGTAGCCAAATAGTTAGTCATGGTATATGAATAGAATAAAATGGAATAGAATAGATCAGGTGAACACCCAGGTACTTATAGAAGTACTTATCTCAATGTCCATTGTAAATCAGATTAGGATCAGTGGTTGTTTTAGAAAACAGTAAAACCACGTTAAAATTCACAATGTATTGGCAGCCAATGTTGAGACTTTAAATTGTTAGTTCATCATATTTTGCACAACAAGTTTTCAGTAGATAGGAGAGACATTATTGGTTCTTAAAATCCCTTAGGTGTCACCCTGAAAACGCTTACATGTTGACACTGGTGTCCTCATGATGATTAATGGGTTAAAGACCGCTTTTATAACCTGTCCTTTTGGCTGCAAGTAACAAAGTGACAGAAGTTCCCATTTAAAGCTGGCTCGATGCTATGGTGTGCTTTATGTCAGCATAACTCTTTTCTAAGTGTTGAGTTTAGGAGCTTTTTCATGCCTGAATAAAAGTAAGGTTCCTGGAAAGAAAACAATTCACAAAACTGCCTTAAAATGTGTCAAAATTTCTGGCTTAGTATGATTATTTAAAACATTATTTGCTATTTGAATGATTTTATGTGTGGAATTAAACATTTCTCATATATGTCTTTTAGAATAACTCATTATTTATCCTTGTAGGACAATAAGAAGATGAAGAGATCCCTGGAGGAGGAGCAGAGAGCACGTAGAGACTTGGAGAAAGTTGTGCGGCGAGTACTAAAGAGCATTAATGACCCAGCGTGGGATGAGACCAACCTGTGAGCTTTATTGGTTGTATCCATCTGTAGCTTTGACAAAAATTGACCAGCATACCTTTTGTGGACTTGATGCAAAATCTAAAATGCACACACTGGCTTAAAAAGGTAAAAACTTGTTCTGGGAATGAGACCAAGAGTGGATTTAAAAGCTGTTGGCTTTGTGTTTAAGACATTTTTTGGTGATATGTACAGACAATTAGAGGAATGTTGACCATATTCCTCCTAATTACATTCCTTTAGGCAAAAAGCCAGTGTTGGAAAAAGAAATCATACCCCTGTAGCATTTCAACTTTCATCATGAATGTCTGTTGCTTTTTTTGTTTTGTTTAGGAAGGATCAACTGGAAAAATGAACCTTTTTTTCTGTTCCTCTTGTTTACAGTCTTAACAGGATGACTGACCATCATGTGGTACATAAATGGTACTCCAATGGTGTTCATGGTCATGAAGGCTTTGGACAAGTTGCTACTTGAACAATACTATTTCATAACCTCTCTAATGTTATTTAAAGTTTTATTGAATAATTTTGCAGGGATCTTTTATTGGACACAGGCTACGTCTGTTTTTATTTCAGCTTGTAGTGATTCCCCCCTTTTATTCCTTCCCTTTTGTCTTTATTGTTTGACCACTTTGCGGTACGACTTTCTAAGTGAATTGTACAGATATAAAGTTTGTACTGTGTGATGTAAATAATGCTAAAACATGAGCCTTTTCCTTTCGGAAATAAATGTTTATTAAAAGAAGGACTTTGAATCACTTTTGAATATGGTCCAGACTGGTGAAGTAAAGGTTCCCTAACTTTTTAGTGAGTCACTAACAAAATAATATTGATAGAAGTATGTGACATGAAGTATGTATTATGCCTTTCAAATGTTTTTAAAGGCAATAAAAAAAAGCAAACAGGTGAAAGAAGATCCTTTAATCACACAAGACCAAAATGTAACTTTTTAGCCTACATGACAACTACTAATTGTGTTGAGTATTTACTAAGTAATATTTTAGCATTTACTTATTTATTTCAAACAGGTTTTAAAAAAAGAAGAGAACAAGAAATCAGTAACTCAGAGAAAAACATGTGCATACATAGCCAAGAACAAAATAATTTGTTGACCACTATTCTATTTGAAAAGGACTTATTACTTATTTGATCCTTTTGAGGAAAACAAACACTGCAGACTACCTTTAACAAACCATTATTTCCATCTATTCTGCCTTGCTTCCAGTTGTTTTGTCCTCTGTGTGTATCCCACTCACTGTAGAAATGTTTGTCTCTAGATCATGCTGAAAATTAATGTTAAATATATAAAAATCATCATACAGTAAAGGACCGTGATCTCAGGTAAGATGAGTTTGGAAAACTTTTTTTTTAACATAAAAATGTGTAGAAATGCTGTTCTCAGGTTTACAGGGATGCCACAAATGATATTAAAATGTAAACCTGGAAAGTTGGCTGAGAAAAGCAACTTTGTAGATTTTTTTCCATCAATTGTCCATAATTCTTGATACACAATTCTTGAATTGTGTATCATTTATACATTTATACTAGTATATAGTATCATTTATACTATATACTAGTATATAGTATAGCCATATACTATAGCTATACTGTATGCACAAGTGCAACATAATACTTGGGTATCATGTTGCACTTGTTCCCTGAGTTGATGACCAACATTGGTAGGTCAGGATTACTGTAACCTGGGTGATGCTTTATAATTGGAGTGCTTTAACTATATTTTCTAATCTGTGTACTGTCTTTTTTCTGATTAGATCAATGTTGAGTATAAACTTTGTAAATCTGATCCACGTGGCTTGATTAACTCAAAGAGAAAACACAAAAATGACCTTAAAAGATTTTGTTTTTTAAATAAAATCAGTTAAAGTGCAGGAAAATAGACTGATGCGGCTATCTCATTGACTGCATCTTGTGTGTGTACAACATCAGTGGTTTTTTTTTTCTCTTCCTCAGGAGGCTTTTGAAATCTATTGTGCATTTAGGTAATTGTGTCAAGCTTTGTGAAAGAGATGATCCGATTCTCCGGCCGCATGAATAAGCACAGATGTCAACCTCCTCACTGTTACTCTCACCTTGTCCCCTCACTGGTAATGAAAAGAGTGGCCCCCTTTTGTTTCATGCTGAATATTCCCCCATAGGAACAAAGCCACAATTCACATTCATGAAGGAAAGCAGATCTTAGAAGATAAAGTGCCAATCTCTGACCTTGGGGTTTGACTCCTAGAAGGTGTTGGAGCTGCAGTTGCAGATCAGCGCTCAGTTGTGAACCATTTCATTTATATTTGGAGTCTTACTTGGATCTACAAAACCCTGTTTAATATGGCAAGAAGAGGCATTTTCACATGAATCCTTCTGTTTCTGCACAGGAATACTTGAATCCATTCTGTCCCCCTTCGGTAGATAAGATCTTGTTTCAGAAGGGAAAGCCAGATCTCCCTCGCCCCAGTGAAACTCCTGCTCATTCTGGAGGGTCCTAGTGAGTGAATCTCCCAGGACAGAGAGGTTCCAGAGTTCCTCTATCAAATCTTAACCCACTCTGGTTTCTTCTCCGAATTTGATAGAAAACCTCAGAGGAAGAGGCCCAGAATGCATCCTGATCAGTTGCTCTTAGCACATCATCGTGCTCCTTTCAGTGTGTAGGATCAGCAGCTTTAATCCCAGCTCAACCTGGATGTCAATAGATTAGGGAGTTTAAACCAAATATTTGTGATAAAGATGTACCATTTTGCTCCACACCCCTCTTGTCCTGTTTGACGGTGAACCACTGCACTGGCTTTGAGTATTTTGTAACCTCCAAGGTCTTCTTCCAGGATTTACGGTAGGTTAATCTCTAACATCTGACAAGCTTTCCTGTCCCACCTCATAAGGCATCCACACAGCATGATATTGCCACCATCATGTTACAGACTTGGGATCGTGTGTTCAGTGATACTACTTCAGTGCATACAACGTTTTGCATGGAAGCAAAAAAGTTTAATCTTCCATAAGTTTACTGTGATCCCAATCAGGACTCATGGCTGACTTGTAGCAAATCCTCCATAAAAGCCCAATTTGTGTGCAACAATAAATAGTTGTACCATTTACAGCTGTGGATGTTTGCAAGGTTACCATTGAGCTCATGGCTACTTCTCTGATCTATCCTCATTTTGATCGACATGCAAGTTTAAGCAGTTCAGTGTGTCTTTTAGATTTTTAGTTGTGCTATACTCCAATTTTCAAAATTTAGATTGAACTCTGATCTTTTAGACGTTCGGAGCTTGGGGTGTTGCTTTCTAACTTTTATTATTTTACAATTTATGTGACTTCTGGGAAGGATATGAATGCAAAACACAGAATTTTATTTGTAAAACAAAGAGGAAAAGTTTTGAATGGCTTTTGTTGCATTTCACAGTCATGCTTAGTGTTGGTCTAAATCATAAAATATGTCAGTTTGTAGTTTCAGTGTGACACAATATGAAAAAGTCTGTGCATACGGTGTATTTCTGACTGCACAGTAAGATGCAGTCAAAGATTTACTCCAACTTTACAGAAACAAACAGAGGAGCGTTTTTCTCCCCGTCAAGAGACTTATTGTTAGATCTCTGACCTGCCCCACCATCTCCTCACTTTGACTGTTTCTTGTTACCAGGATGGAGTGACAGCTTGTCAACGCGGCTGCTCCATAATAAGACTCCGGCCTCCTCTGGCTGTTGCAGAGCTCATAAAAAAAAAGGAAGAAAAAGCATCAAGGTCTTCCACTCTCCTTCCTTCAGTCTTTTCTCTCTCTTCTCAAAGCAGAGAATCAATCAGCTGTACGCACACACATCCAAGCACACGACTCATTTCTTCTGCCTTCCCCTCGACTATTCAGCAGCCAGTGATCATTTAGACTTGACATGTATTGTGAAAAACTGAGCTGCTTTGCCTCTTTCTTCCTCTCTTTCTTTCTCTCCTTTTCTCTTTCAACTGTCTGTCATTAATGTCCAGGTCTTACAATGTACCGATGGAGGAGAGGAAGAAAGCGGAGAGTGAGGGATGAATTGATGGATGGGAGGATAAGCACTCTGTGTCCTTTCTTTAAAGATTTGTTATTGTACAGTACTGTCTCACAGTCATTTTTGGTTGGTGTTTCAGTCTGAAAGCCCATCCACGTGCTCTTTTGTATGGGAAAGCAATAAGGCCCCATTGAATGAAGCTGAATGGACCTGCCATCCTTAGGGGCTGAGGCCTGAGGACTCCTATTCTTTAGCCCCCAATCTAATTGGAGCTGAAATGAAATGGAGGTTTCTTATGAAAATAGGCTTTGTTTGGCTGCAAGGCTGGTAATTCATAAACAATAAGCAGGGCTCCATTGTGTAGATAATAATATATTCATGCCGCTGGAGATGGGGAGAAGGCAAAGCGAAGGCTGAGGATATATAAGGAGGATAGGCAGAGACAGCGATGGAGAGTGGAGGGGAGGAGGAAGACGAGGGGCTAATAGCAAACAGTGGGTCAAAGAAAATTGGTAATGGTTGGGTAGAGGCGAAGGATTTAATAGAGCAAGTGAAAGGACTTTAAGTGGGCAGGAGTGAGAAGTGAGTGGGAGTGAGGGAGGTGAAAATGACAGGAACGGGCGAGATGGACAAGATAAGGATGAGGCGAGAGGTGGTGGATGGGAGGGAGATTGGAAAATGGCTACAGGTGACTGGTTTTGGAGGAAGCCAAGTGAGTAAAAGTATCATCAAAACTAGAGTGGCGGGGAGCTGATAGAGACGAGCGGTCAAGTGCAGGGATAGAGCAGAGGGAACGGTGGCGAGAGGATGCTCGTGTTACTGCTGAGGTTTGAAATCTGGAAGGAGGGAGGAAAAAAAAAAGGTGAGCCATGTCTCTTCTTTGCTTTGTCGGTCTGTGCATATGATCTCCTCACTGTTGTCATGAATAATTCTGCAGGTCAGGGCTGTGCCTCTCTGTGGAGTTCAATCGTTGTGAAAGTGGGGGAAGAGTTTCTCACTTCCAAGGACACGAGAAAACAGAGCTGGACGTGAGTGCTGTGTGGAGATGCAGGCTGACTGAGGAGATCCCCCGCTTCCTGTAGAGGATCTACGCTGCTGTGACACTTAATATCTGTATTATTATATAACCTAGAAAATGCTTTGGATGCTACCTGAAAACAAGGCTTCAAATGAAAACCTGCTGTACATCAGGGACAATTTTTTGAAACGGTAAGTAAATTTGAAAGAGCACTTTTGAAGTGCACTTGAACTAAGTGCTTATTTTAGCACGTTTCCATGCTCATGGATGTTAGTTTTTCTTGTTGTGTGCACACACTAAAGAAATGCTAATGACTCCATCAAAGATTATAACTTTATTATTTTAGATAACCTTTCTGCACAAACAGTAAATAGCCATATTTGATTAGATCACTTTTTAAAACAGAAAATTGCTGACGTAACAGGAAGATTTTATATTATGAAAGAAAGCAATTTAAAGTTCACTTGTCATTAAACACACCTACTTGAGGTTAGCTTTTAATACGACATTCAGTCTTCCACTTTTATATTAAGCAACTTGTGACGTCAGGTAATTCAGGGTTTGTTATTCATGCTGTTCTATGAACTTTCAAGAAATATCTTACTCTTTTGAACAAATGTCAATTGTTTTGAGATGAATCATAAACATTTAGACATTATAGAGAAAGAATTAAGCTATAAAAACAAGAAAATTAAATATTAATTTCAATGAATTGTTAAGAAAAATCTTCCTGTTCTTGTTTTAAAGTACTATATTTGCTGTGGTCCTGATCATAACTTAAGCGAAGTATTATCACAAGGAGGGCTGAGTTTTTTCATTTTATCCACTAGATGGCAGCATTTATTAAGATGTTCACCAAATTCCATCACCTGCAGACGAGAGAGCATCAGATCACTACGCGAGTCTTCAGCGATAAATTTGGACTCAGTGTAAAGCCACATTTCTCTGGTCTAATATCAGGAGGCGGATGTCCATGTTTCATTGAATATGATAAGCTGGCTTTCTGATATGACTATGACTAATTGAGATTGAAAAGCTGAGTATTTAATCGTGATTATATTTTGTGTTGATCCCATGGTAACTTGTCCACAAGATGGCAATGATGCATAATGAAAATACCCATAACTATATGTGTCAGTTTGCGCAGGCTTGTGTTTGAGAATTGAAAAAGGACTTTCCACATATGGATGCTTTTGCAGATAACAAAGTGTAATCAAATTGCCTAATGCTCATGCATAGAATTTGGTTTTTATTTATTGTCTGTATATTTAGTTTTTTGAGCGTATTTTTTTTTTTTTTCCCCCACAAAATTTTCCATTTTGCCCTCATCTGTTGGAATCAGTGTCTTTATATTCTGGAGATTAGATTTAAACCATCTTAGAAGTCGGTGAAGATCAAATCATGTACATGTTAAAACCCAAGGACATAGAGTCAACTTTCTTTTTGACATAGTCTTTATTTACTTTACGGTTCTCTACACGACCAGAGCTGGATGTTTCCCCGCTGGGTGTTCTCTGCCTTGTTTTTGTTTATTTTCATGCAGCAGAGTGGTTGCTGGCGGCGCTGGTCACTACAAGTGGCTGGCATTTGGTGCCTGGTAATCAGGCTGTGGGCAAACTGGGTGGCAGTGCTTCGAATGGTTTGCTGGAGATTATCCCAAAATTATCCATGAATTATCCCCCAGAATTACGCCATTCCAGTCACCATTGATGGGAACTGGGAAGAGGGAGAGCGTTGGACTGAGTAGGGGTGTGTGTGTGTGAGTGTGAGTGCAGACACACACAAACTGTTAGACAGATTTGGATGGAGCAGCATTGGTCTGCATGTAGTGTAGCAGTGTGTGCATGTCTCTAATGATTCTGGCAGTGTTGGTACATTGGGGTAATGGAGCATGTTAATCCACATCAAACAGCTATTAGCAGCAGATTTTACTTGTAAAATCACTGGTTATGCTGACAGTGAATGCAAACTAAAGACTATCTTTTAACTTATATCACCGTTGCTCAGTCGACTGCTTTTCAAAATGCAAAAAATATAACTTTGTTTAATAATGCCTCTATCTGCTTGTATAAACTGCCTTTAGAAGTACTCATGCACCACAAACATTTTCACATTTTTACCCTGAAACCACAAACATCAATGTATTTTTGTCAGATGAACACTCCATGTGCAGAATTGTGATGTTGGAAAAAAAAATTATACATGCGTTTCAAAGGTTTTTAATAAACAAAGATGATAAAAAAAAAAATGCTGAGCATTTGCTTTTGTTTTCCAACTCCGAGTCAATAATTAGTGGCAGTATCCTTCTGTGCCATTACAGCAGCAAATCTTCAGGAGCAGGTTTCAACCAACTTTGCTAATCTAGAGACTGAAATCATACTTCTATGCAAAAAATAAAAAAAGCACAGGCTTGAATGGATCTACATCTTGACTTAAGCCTAATCTATGATTAGAAGTTGCTTTGAGCCATGCCATTGTAGCTCTGGCTCCATGTTCAGGCTCCAACACAGATTGGAAGTTGAACCTCTATCCAACCTGTTTGCAGCCTCCGTCAGGTTTTCTTCCAGGACTACTCTGTATGTTGCTTCATCTCTCTTCCCATCAACTCTGACCTGATTCTCACTCTGCTAAAGAAAACCATCCCCACCGCATGATGCTGCCACCACCGTGGTTCACTGCAGGGATGTTGAATTAAAGGTGCTTTTTCACAATGCGTAACTTTTCACATGTTGGTCAAAACGTGATTTCTGTAACTCCTCCAGAGTGATTGTGAGGCTTTTGGTTTCTTTTGGATTGCTGTTGTGTCATATGTGTTCTAGTGTTTGGCTGATGGATTGTATGCAGTGAAATGAAGTGCAGTGAAATGTTTAAAGTTTTGGATATTGTTTCTGAACCTAACCCTTCTTTCTTACTGATCTGTCTGGTTTGTTCTCTACCAAAACCTATGAGACCTTCACAGAACAGCTGGATGCGCAATGATAATGAACTACATACAATTGTAAGTGTAGGTGCTTCTTGAGACAGTTTGTTGATCTTGATTGTATTTAGAGGTGTCAGTGTAAATGAGATTAAATGTTTCTGATTTTTATTGGTTAAAATGTTGGAAAACTACGTATCCTTTTCCTTCCACCTGGCAATTATGTGCTACTTCTGTTGGTCCATCAGATATAACCCTGACATGAATGCTACAAGCTGTAATACAACACAATTCGGAAACATACTCTTGCAAGGCACTGCAAATGTGCAATATAAGTTAATGCTCATGCAAGATATTTTTCCCCAGAGCTACAGGTTGTTGTACCTGTTAGTTTTTTTTATTGTGTGGTTTCTGTCGGTGTCATTACAGTCTGAGCAGATAGTGTGTCTGCTGGGGTTCCAGAGGGATGAATGGTGCTGCTGAACCTCTCTGCGATAAGTGTTCCACAAACAGGTCCGCAGATTGTCCTCTGAGCCATTTTCTGCAGACTGAGAACACAAATTATCCTCTGCATTCATTCCGTAAACAGACTGCCGGTGGCGCAGACTCAACGTAGTTTGTTGTGGCTCAGTCTTCTCTGTTTTCTTGTGCCTTGGCTGCACGCAGCAATGCTTACACTCAAGATGGGATAACAAATGTGTGCTTCTCTCACACGCTCGTAAACAAAGGCCAAATGCAACGTAGGCGAATAGAATAAATGCACATCTAAGGCGAGGTGAGAGAACAATTAGGTTTAGAGAGAAACAGAGACGCACAGACTGGCGAGGACGAGGGAAACGGCAAGAGGCAGAGGGGCCAAAAAGAGGGCGAGGCAGAGGTGGTGAAAGGTTAAGTACTCTCTCTTTTTTTGGATGCTGTACTTCCTGCGGGGCGTTGTTCCTTGACCTGCTGGTTAGAGGAGAGAGGTTAAAAAAAATCTTGAGCAAGAGGAAGGAGGGTAGAAAAGGCTAAAGCTGCATGCGAGGTAGCAAGGTGAGAGGTGGAAGAGCTAAAATGGGAGGAGTATTTGCCTCCGGCTGATGGGGAACAATTGGACACGTAAGCCGGCACGCACACACACACACACACCCACGCCCACACACACACGCACACACCCCCCCACACACACACGCATACACTCAAGTACAGAAACAAAATGGACATTCTCACACACACATGCAAACGTGCGCACACTCAGGACTTCAGGCCCAGCAGGCGTATGAACTTCAGTGCAGTTGTTGCCATGGCGATACACTGAGTTGCTGACCCCCTGACTCCATTTTTCCTGCCGCTTGGCTATTGAAAGAGATGATTGACAAGTGTCCAAATGTCAGCCGACCCAGCCTGGCCACACAGATGGAGGAGGGGTGTGTGTGTGTGTGTGTGTGTGTGTGGCAATTTTATGCTACTTTCACTCACAGGGTGGGAATCTGTGTGCATTGTGGGCATAGATGCATACAGATAGTTAAGTACATTCACTTCCTTTGAAACTGAAAAAGGACCTTAAACAGCAATCACAACAAATTGCCCACACCCTGATGCTAACAATACACCGAGCAAAGACATCAGCAGAGATAAACACACGCATAACGTGGACGTATTCATGTGTGAACACATATATCCTGACTTGCACAAAGAAAGCAGTCAAATAAAGTCCTTTTGTATGCAGGACAGGGTCATATATTTGGTTTGTCTTTTGAGCTGCACCGATAATCCATTCAGTGGGACTTGGGATTGACAGTGGCTATTCAGCATTTTTTGTGTGTGTGCCTGAGTTTTGTGTTGTGTTCTGCTGTGTGTATGTTTAATTGGACACCATTGATCCAAATACATTGAATTTAATAAGAAAACGAGTCTCCCGTGAAAATATTTAGCTTTTTTTAAAATGTATTTTTCTAACGCAGTTCCCTCTTGCAACTCCTGTTTTGTGTGCGTCCACTCTCACTTTTGTCTCTCACTGTCTCATTGTGTGCGGGCTTGAAGGGATCGGTCTTATCTTGATCACCCACAGCAACACATTAACCTCTCCTCCCTTATCTCTACACTGGTCATTAGTGCCAAAACCCTTAACGTCCTATTGACGGAGGCCACAGAGCTGTGTGTGTAGGTGTGTGCATGCGTATGTTGAGTTATTGTAAGAGACGTCGATGGGATCTGCTGAGCTGGTGATCTGAGGCGATAACATTATTAGCATTTTGTCTGCATGCCGAGATGCAAGTGAGAGTGACAAAGAGTAAATTGCAGGGAGATATTCTACACTTAATTACAGGAATTTTAAAATACAATGTTTAAGATTTGATGGGATAGAACTTCTATTTCATCATTACCATCTCCAGTATAGACATGTAAAATGCCTTAAAAATGAATGTTTTTTTTTTATTAGAGTAGGATAATCACATGGTAAAGAATTTTGAAACATCCTGTCTTTAACTTGTGCATTTTTTGTGTTTTTCAAAAAAGCTGGACATTAACTATTTTAAAAATAAAATCAGCAGTTATTTGCAAACCTACTAAATATTACAAACTAAATATTTTTATTTATACTTTTATTACATTGATTCAAGAGTTTATAAAACTGTAACTAGGTAACTAGTTACAGGTAACTGTAACTAGGTTTCAAAACTCAGTGCACTCGACTGTCCATTGACGCTACATTTTCTACCAGTGGAAGTGATTGCTACAAGTCAGTGAATCGTTGTGACAGACTGGATTCTTTTATGTAGAAAATATTTTGACCTATTTGACTAATAAACTAAAATTGACTTCAATAATCAAACTGAAATATAGGTAATTGACTTTAAACTTGTCCATATGACCTGCCTATCAGAAACTTGATACTCTGCTAATTGCTGATGGAACTTTAATGGAGCTATGAATATGTAAAATAATCTATAACCCACTATTAGGTCTGGTGGAGAAACTGGTACTTTTGGCTTGTTTCCCTTCTGCACTGAGACCCTTGATGGTCACAACAAAAACACAGAATCCTAGCAAGTATTTTTAAGTCTTGTTTCTAGTGCAAATATCATTATTACCCTTGAAATAAGACAAAACTAACTTGCAAGTAATTTATCAGCAAGATTAAAAGCTTGCTTTAAGAAAACAATTCCTTAATATTGATGAAAATGTTCTAGTTCCACTGGCAGCTAAATTTACTTACAACAAGACAATTTCCCCATGTTAAATAATCTGCCAATGGGACTAGAATTTTTTCATCAACATTTACTTAAGACAAGCTCCTAAAATGTAACCTATCTTACTCATAAGTTACTTTTCAGTTAGTTTTGTTTTAATTCATGTAAACTAAGATATTTGTACTAGAAACAAGACAAAAAATCCTTGGTAAGAGTTTGTTTTTTTTGCAGTGTTCATATGGCATTGTGTTGTAGCAGAAGATTTTAAACATGTTTGGTTCTGCGTATCAAAAAGTTGAAAATGGGTAATGATGGTCTTTCAACAGAAAAATGTTCTTAAACCCTTTTAAGAGAAGTTGCAGCGCTCCGGAGGATCTAGAGAAGTTGAGAAATGGTTGAAGAGCCATCTTAGCAGCGAATTAAAAAATATATACACAAATTTCCTGTTGGAGATTGTAAAATCTCCAACAGGAAATTTTACATCTTCTATCTTTCGGTATATATATGTGTAAAAATATATATATATATATATTTTACATATCTTTACCAGGGGTGTCAATAAATTGAAGAATGGTCTATGAGTTGCTTCTTTTACTGCTTCGTCTCAAGCAGCCGTCAACATTAAGTGCACCACAAATTCAATCAGTTCAGTATGTCTTTTTTTCTTCATATTTGGATATCATGTATTGCAGCAATAGTATCATTTATCATAAATATGACTCACCCATAAAGGGAAGCACATTAGAAAACATATTTCTGCATAAATTCATTTCTGCGATGCTTTTTCGTTTAGTGTCACAGCACAGTTATTATTCTGAATGGGGGAAATTATATTGAATTGCAAGTGTTCATGTTAAAGACATACCATCCTTAAAAGCCTATTTACTCAAAACCCCCTTTCTGACAGTAACTGTGAATAAAATTTAAGCATTCAGTTTTGAGGTAAATGTGTTCCTCTGCTTGTCACTAAATGCAGTACTTATCTCATGTGTCTCTGGTTTCTGTCTTATCCCAGCCATTTGTGTGTGTTGTAGCGAGGCTGACAATCTAACAGGTTAAAAGAATAATAGCAACTCTATTTACCGCCAAACAGCCTCTCATCTGCTCAAAATTGCATTTGCTCCATTGCACAGACACACTACGGGATGTGCGCTCTGTGCAGAGTGGGAGAGTCCCCACTCTGCTCTAATATTTAGGTTGAAACAGTCATGTGTTGGAGTGAGCCCTCCTCTTGTCCTCCTCTTCAACGCAAAGCACTGTTAACCACCGGCACTCTCTCAGAGAGCAATACGGTGACCGCACTTATTGTGCTCTGGATGTGCTGTGTGAGTGAGTGCTTTGAGAGAGTGAAAATATTAGGACTACTATAATCCTCCAAGGTTAAGGATTCTTTGCTCTGTAAATGTTTTTGTTCCCTCTGGTTTTTTTAAAAAAAAAACTTTATTATATGTTAAATTCTCATTTTCAGTGTTCTTAATGTGGTATTTTCTTTCATTTGAAACACTTAAAATTTAATTATGTTCTGCTGATAAGAAAACATGACCCATATTGTTATTTTTAATCCATTTGCTGCACTCAACTTTTCTCTATGAATCTGTGAACAGTGTTAATCCAATTTAAATTGTAAATGCTTCCCAAAGTCATGGAACAATTTTTTTTTAACTGAAACACTGCAAGATCATTGTATAGAGAGCCATTTCAACCAAAATTAAATAAATAAATAGCTAAAATAAATAAATAAATGAGTAAAATAAATAAATAAATGAGTAAAAAAAATAAGTAAATGGGTAAAATAAACAAATGAATCAGTGAACGGCATCTTTATTCCCATTTATATTTATTCATTTGTACATTTATTTATTCCCAGATTTATTTCTGCCTGGGCTTTTGTCATTTCCCTGTTTTCCTTTTTTCCTATTTATTTATTTATTTAATTTTGGCTGAAATGGCTCTCCATATAATTGAAGCTAGTTTTAAATAAGGTATATATTTACAATGAAATATTGTTAATTATGCACTCTAAAATTGAAATTAAGAGTGTATTGAATTTTGGCCAATAAAATTATCCAATTTTTATAAGAATATATGTTGGTTAATACAATATGTTCAATAGCTTAGATTACACCGTGATTTATTTATTTTTGTAACAAATCTTACAAAAACTTCTTAATAATTCAACTAAAAATATTGACTCGGTTAGCTATTATTCTGATATGTTTATATTTGTTGGATTAGAAGTGAATAGATAAATTTAGGGAGGTCTAAGAATTGCCATGAGCCTTTTAAATGAGAAAATATCTCCGAAAAATATATTTGAGGATCCATCTTTAACTATAAGTGCTAATGCTGAATGCTAAAGTTGTTCTTCACTTTTGTAGAATAGATTTCAAAATGTTTACCTATTTTAGTCACTTTTTATGGTTTGACTAGTTTATCAACGTTACTAATGCAAAGTCAAACTTGTTAAGAGAGGATTGTAACCCTGGGGAAGCTGATATTAATAAACAGCATGTTTGATGTGGTTCTATGGGAAAATGTTATTTAGAATACATTCTATTTCTTTTTGTATTTGTTACTATTTCAGTATTATTTTAGGTCTTAACTCAGCGGCAATGTGAACCAAATAACTAACTAACTAAACTTACTAGCAAGCTGAGCTTCATTGGTGGTTGTCAGGACAGCTTTAGCCAACAGATTGTTATGGTGTGTTACTATTCTGGTAACATCATGCCTTTAGTATTTTAACAACTTTGTCGATGCTGAAGTTGAACTTGCTGTAAGCTGAGCCTCTTAATAATTAAGCAATCTTTGCAAAAGATTGACCTAACTGTACTATTGTTTTCAGATAAATGTTCGAATACCTCTTTGTTAAAATAGTTTCAAAGTGTCTTTACTTGTTTGATATTGTTTTATGTCTTAACAAGCGCAGCATCATTAGCGGGTTGTTGGCCAATTGTTTCCAATGGACGGTGCATGTAAGTCTAGTTGTCACATGACAACCCTTTAAAAATATATATTTTTAAAGTTGGTAACTGGTTCAATGTTAGAGCTTAATTATGAACCTATTTTTGTTTCTTACAAGGAAGACAAGCTAAAAAATGTTTACTTGGCAATAAGAATTTTCCAGTTATAGTTGAGTAAGCTCATTTTGATAATCAGTTGAGAATTGGATGTATTATTTAGGTGTTTTTCAGCTGCCAAGGTTACATACGTTTTGTTCAGAAATACCTAAATAAAACATGTTAAAATTACTACACTAATTTCATTAATGTGTTTGTAACAGTTTTATCAGTGAATATGCTTAACACACACAGATCTGTTTCACTCTTTTACCCTCTATGGTGCATTTCTAAAAGTTAGGAACAAACAAAAGCTCCAATTCAGCTAATGTAAAGAGTACAGTTACTGTGTGAAAAACGGGTTACCGCTCTCCTTTATTTGTATTTCTATCCTGCTAAGATTTCTAATGCAGCACTGATTAAAGGTGTGTGCACTCTGAGGAACTTTTTTGCATGCGTGGTTAGCAGGTGCACTTTCTGAAATTTGTCTGTACAGGTGCATGTGCATTCAACTCTGGTGCAGGTTTAACTCTCGTCTCCGTCCCTGAGGTGTAACGATTTCGGTTTGCGGCTCAGTCATGCAGTGCTCGTGTTCAAACATTGATGGCGCTGCTGCTGCATTGTGATTAATCACAATGGCAGCTATACTGTGGATCCACTCACCGCCCAGCATTACATTAGGGGACATTATCTAAATACTCAACAAAGTGAAATTGAATTTAGGACTCCCGCTGCACACACACACGCACACACCCCGACACACCGACACACACACGCACCTCCTCCTTCCACTCTGCAGGCTCAACCAGCCCGCTTCAGGATCCCATTCTCTCCTTATTGTTGGGGGGGAATGGAAGGTGGGGTAGTTGAGCAGGATCCTCCAGTCCTCATCCACTTTCAAATTGAATCAGCCTCAATTTGACCTTTTATGTCCCAGAATCCGCTACAGATGTACAGTATGTGCACACAAGCGAGATTTGACACATGTCTGTGTGTGCACCCATGTGTGCCCCCGTGTCAGCTCACATTGCTCCCGGTGAAGTGGGAAACAGCATCTCCCCATTTGCTGCAGAATAGACCAATTAGTGTTTAGCAACAGAGCAGGAACCCGCGTGAATGTGTCATTGATTAGCAGGATTTAGCTAATCATCACATCTCATAAACTCACCCGTTAATGTCAGCTGGATCTCCTACGGTACGCCTCCTTCTCCCTTCCTCAATCCATCCCTCTGTCTGCTTTCCTTCTCCTTTCAAGACCCCTCTTCCCGTCTTGCCTTTTCTGCACTTGTATTTTTGCCCATCTGCCGCAGTCTGTCTTCTCTCTCCTTTTCTTCCTCTTCTTCTCCCTTCAACTCAAGTTCTTCCTTCCTCTCTTTGCCCTTTCTTCCCCTTTTCTTTCCTGCAAGACTGGAGGGTGTACAGTAGAAGAAGCGGAGCGGATGCTGGCTTTCCTTTTGGTTTTTTGCTATTTTTAAAGAAAATTAGCACTTTTTAATTTTTTTTTTTTCCTGTAAGCAGAAGGTTTATCTCTTAGGGTTGTGTGGTTTTCTCATTAAGCTTGGTACCTTTTCATGTTTCTCATTTTAGTATATGAAGTTATATTTAGCATTTGAAGAAAGTGGAATCTCTTTCACTTTTAGGTATTAGGAGCTATGATGAATTCATCAAAAACACCTATGTAATTAAAATGTTCTCTTGATTTTTTTGTGTTGAAGACTTAAATGGGTTAACATAATAATCAAAGAGAAATATTTTTAATTAAAGATATATTGCAATTGATCATCAATAATTAATTTGTGTATATATTCTGTCATCTGGGTTCCCTTTCATCTCAAACATCTCATAAACTGCAGAAATCAAATTTAAATATCGAAGTTTAAAGATCCACAACTTTTGTCAGAATAGTATTTAAAAGATCCATTATCAAAATGATGCTTTAATTTGATTCCGTTTTCATAAAGAAACCAAGAAACTGAAAAACAATCACACCAATAAAATGTTCTCTACTGTTTCATAAAATTTCACTTACCTCCTTTATAATACATGACCTGTTTTTGTTTTGGCAATATAAACATTGTGGAACATTAATGGCAACAAAATGTCTTTTTTTATTTGAAGTCTGAAAATGTTTCAATGTCAAAAATAATCAGAAGTAATTCAGAGGTTAGATTATCAGAACCGTTTAGTTTTAGAAAGTAAATTTTTACTGCATCACTACGCTGGGACTGAGATGAATCACTGTAGTTTATTTCACATGGTTGATTTTCTTCTACTGTAAGTTTTATAACATTGCACATTTTTCTTTTGAAGTAAGAAGGCTGATAGTAATAAGCAGACCCTAACTCAAAGTTTAACAGATGTTTTTTCTATAATTTTGCTATTTAAATAGACGGTCATTATGAGAGTGCTTTATTTTTACAAACCAGGGAAATGAAAAATAAATAAACTGCAATCTAATTGTAGGAGAACCAGGAGTTATCCATAGTGTTGCCTTAAAAGCCACTATAGAGGAAAGAAATAAGAGCACATAAAAAAGTATACATAGGTTAAAAAAATTAAAATAAATACATATATGTGAACAACAGTATTTAAATCATTACAACCTATTATATTAGTGATTCCCTCTTACGTTTTACGGTAGTGGGACATATTATCTTTGAGTCAAGATGGAAAAGATGAATTTCCCTTTAAAGCTCATATTTACTTGAGAATTTATTTTTTCCATTTCCTTAACTCTTTATTCCTTTTATATTTATTTTTCTTAATATAGCTTTTGGAACGCTTTTATTTATTAGTTATTTTGTGGTGGTTGACGATGTCGTGGATCACCAGAGCAGTTTGTTGTGGTGTTTAATTATTTAAAGTTTATTTTTGAAAAAATAAATTTGTTTTCTTTACAAATAATAAATTGAACATTTAGAGAAAAAAAACTATAAATAAAATGTCATGATTTAAAAAAAAAAAAAAAGAGGCTGAATTAAACTGCTGCTTTTGAAGCTTTCTGTGTTAAGTGACAACTATTAGTTATCATATTAATTAACATCTGTTTGACAGCACATGGTAGCCAGCTGGAAGCATGAAGGCGGACGTGTGGCACGCATGTGGTTATGTGTGTGTGTGTTAAAGGTTTCAGGGTGGAGGGTGAGGGGAGATGAGGGGGATCGCACCGTTTGATTTGTTGTGTTGCTAATGTGACACTGATTATACAGGTCAGAGTAAAACAAAGCGGCGAAACGTTGCGATGCTAATACAGACGCTGTGATAACAGGGTTGTCGTCTCAGGCGTCCAGCTCGAACGCAGATCTGCAGATATATACCTTCATGAGAACATATACACTTGCATGCACTCTTTCTTGTGCACACACATACACCAGCACTCTCTCCGCACACACATTCACATGTCAGAAAAAGAAGAGAAAAAAAACACTCTCTCTCTCTCTCAATGACTTCAGCAAACCACACAGAGCCTTTTTTTGTGAGAGGTAGACTGTTGCCATGGAGAGACGAGGTTAGTGAATTTGACCTATGCTATCATGCTAGCTTTGGTCCCGCAGCTGTAATTTCAAATGAGAGAAAAAAACATGTGTTTCTCACCGAATTGATTTATCCCTATGTTTATGAGTAGATAAGTGCAGTGATGCTTAGATGAGGGTTATTTTCATGGGGTGACTCTTTTGTGTGTATTGTGTTTATCTAGGCCACTGTCGATGTAGGGAGTACTGTAGCTCTTTTGCTCCCAGCGGGGGGGCCTCTTTTTGTGCTTGTGTGTACGGGTTCCTTTCCTCTGTGCCTGCAATTTGTTTGTGTTTATTTTGTGCACCATTCTCCTCCGCAGGTACAGCGAAGGCATGGGACACATTGTGATTTATGGAGAACGTTGCGTGATCAGACTGCCCTTGTGGCACTGACGAAATGAAACACAATGAGATGGACAAAGTAGACACGACTAAAAAACACGGAGTGCGCTTGTTCTGGTTTCGTCACTGTGTAACCTCTTCCTTCGTTTGGATCGAGCCAGACTTGTGGCCTTGATTCTGAACTCTTCTGTCCCTAAACATCATCCAGTTGTAAGCTGTTCCACACAGTAAATCCAGAGTAGCACCATATGTGTGCATGAGCAACATACAACATGGCAACTTTTTACTGAACAGTATTTTATCAGTGTTTTTCTATTGAACCCATTGACCTACAATTCACACTAGATGTTGGTAGCAACCAAAGTAATCCATAAGTACAAAGAAATCACCAGAAATCTGTCAAAAATCAAGCTATGTGCAAACATTTAGAATGACAGTGAATAACCCACTTTCAGAAAAATACCCTCATGATATCTACTTTGTGGAAGTACGTGTTTTGTGCATTGCTCAGATGTGATATTAATCCATTTTTCCAAAGAAAATTACTTTAAACATTGAAAGCTCTGGAGGCCTCTTTGACGCAATTTGATCTTAAATTCTTTCCTAGATTTTCCGGTGGATTCAAGTCTGATGAATAACTGAGCTATTAGCACCTTTGTTTTCTTTTTCTGGAACCACTTGAGACTCTTCCACCTTGTGTTTGGATGATTAACTTGCTGGCAAACTCTCATGTTTTTCAGTCTTAAAAATCTTATCAAGAAGGTAGTGGTACGTTTCTCCATTCATGCTTTTCTCAGTTATATGGACATTTGTTAGCATCATATTCTGAGAAACAGCCTAATACCACACATGGTGTCTTTGGAGGATGTGGAAAGGTTTTTTATCTCTAAACATACTGTATCAAATCACGTCTGAATGGTTTAGTCTTGGTCTCTTCTGATTGAACTATGTTTGTCTATTATTTCATTGGGTTATTTTGCTGTAAAGCTTTGAACAAGCATCAATATTCTTTTTTCTTCAGCAGTGGAGTGTTGTGCTGTGAGCAAATTAATTCTGACTGATTTTTCTACCTGTTTTTTTTTTTTTTCTTTGGAGCAGGGCAAAATGTAATTCCAGTTCTATCTTAAATCTCCGAATGACTGGAAATTGTGATTACTTTTCTGGTTATTCTTTATGGTTCATATGCTAACATATTTTGAAGTTCAAAATATGTCTGATTTTGCAGAAATAATCCTTTTGAAGGTCAGTCTTGCTGTGACCATTTATGAGATACTACTTGTGTGATATCTTGGTACTGAGAGACTTTTGAATAGGACATCAATTAGGACTTAACCAACCAATATTAATTGCTTTATAAATGCCTAAAGATTTCAGGCATATTCTTGGCTTTCTATGCCTTTATGCAACTAGTTTTCTTCATATTTATTCCCCATGCATTTGATTTCTTTGTGTGAGTAAATTACTTTAATTGTTATTAAGTTATGGTGTAAATTTCATGTTATTAACCCCATCAGAAATGTATTTATTAGGAAAAAACTTTAATGTATTTAGGCGTAATTTTTCATGCAGTGTTGAGGAACACAAGAGAGCAAATAGGGAGTCGAGGTTTGGTCTGCCTGGGATTTGTAGGGGGTTATTTGCTGCAGTGGGTGTCAGAGTTGGTAGAGGAGGGTGGGGGACGTGTCAGTCACATGTTTTGACAGTTCCTTGTATAGGTTGTCATGTTGCCCCACAGCTGCGGCGGAGGATCCACCGACCTGGAGACCAAACAGGGGTCATCTCCCTGAACGGTCCCCAAGATGGCAATAGGTGCAGATAGGCAAGGCGTCGCTCAGGAAAAAGGTCACACCAGGGGTGATCCAATTCTCTGTATTTGGGGCGTCGGGAGATTGCGCGCTCACCTCTGTCAACCCTTCCATATACAGGTTAGCAGAAATAAGGCAGAAGCTTACAGTGGCAGGAGGAAGGGTCGACATAAGAGAGAGGCGTAGCGTAACCTGTGTGTCCGTGAGTGTATGTATAATTCACTGGGTAGGACTGTGTCCCTCTCATTCCTTCTCCAGTCATCTGAACAAGCAATGTAGTGGACACTAATGTGCTTCCCAGCACTTAGTTGACCCTTAAAAGCCCCGGTGGGGGATACTTGAGGGGGTGACTTTGCTCATGCAGCATGGGACACCTCTGTATTCATTTTCTTTTTTTTTTGCCTCATGACATACCTGTTATCTCTCTCTTATTGTCTCTGTACTTCAATCCTTCACTGTTTACACTCTGCGTTTCCCTTTCAACTTTCCTCCTCAGGGAAAGATCTCATCCTTCTTCTAAATGGCTCTCAAGGTTTATGCAGGTCACCGTTGGATATTCCTGCGTGATCCATAGTTATTGAAGCGTAGGACAAATCAATAAAGTTCTGGCTCTCTCAAATTTTTCCTTACCTTTACTAATGTCGTCAAAGCATTGATTGTGAAGGTCAAGCTTTTTCCAGCTGTTTTTGTTTTTTTTTGTTAAAGAGCTTGTTAAACATAATGATGTACCTGCTGAAGGACATAGAAGAGGTAAGGCCTACAACCCTGAATGCGAATAATAATTGAGGGCTCTAACGCTCCTCTAGGTCGTCTGTTTCAGGAGAACCTCTGGGAGCCGCCATCTGCTATTGAAGGCCAGGCGTCCGTTGGAGCCTCGCTGGCTTGCCCTTGTCAAAGGCAGCTGTGTTAGTCTGTGAATCTGCATGTTCAGCATGATGCCTGTGTGCACGTGTGATCACTAATAGTATCATTCTGGTATCAGACCAGTAACAGGTCATCCTTAGTTGGCATGTCGAGTTTATTTTCCTCCCCTCTGTAGTTATGTTGTACTGTAATATATGTGACAATGTAATGGTATCTAATGGTTTAGTGGAACTTTGTTTTGAAATAATACTACACGCAACTAAAGTGCAATATAAAGCTGCAATGATTTAAAAAAAAGAAAAACAAGAATCGGGTTTAAAATTTAATCTACTGTGGATTTTCTTTGACACACATGGTCGTCATGCATACCAGCTCAAATGTAAATCCTCCCAGACATTTGTTTGTTGTCATTAACAAGCATCTGGCAGCTGTTTGGCTGAAAGTTTTGCAGAATTAGTGCGGTTTCTCTGAATTGGTTGCTTTCTTGCCACAGACTGTACTCAAAATCCTAATTCTCTAATTTTTCATATGAATAAAGTCATGACCAGTCCAGAAGTGTCATGTTAGTCTACTTATCTACAATAAAATGAAAGATTTTGAGGTGTGTTTGGGATCAGTGTTATGCTAGAACACCCACTTGTGTTCATTTCAATTTGCTAGTCATTGGTGAAGGATATTAGGTGTGCAGGACGTACTACTGTACTTTTAATTCATCATCCATTCAACTTTGCACAGTAGCTCAATCCTGCCAGCTACAAAACAACCACACAGCACTATTCTGCCACTGCCATGACTTAACAAGTCGTACATTGTAAGTTTATAACCTTCATCCAAACATTTTCTAGTCATTTTGGCCAGATATCTTCATCTATTGCCTCTTTCACACTTTAACTTTTTACCCCAACTTATATTGAGGGTTTATGGTGGAACTGCTTTGTGAAGAAGGTCAGTGTCTCTACTACAAAACTTTTCTGTAGAAGACTTTGTGGACAGGTACAGCATTCAGGTGTCACTTTCTGGTAGCTTTCAGAGCAGGTACTGCTTTTCAGATCTGCCTCTTATTAGTCCATGGTGACATTAAGCTTACGTCAGTGTGGATCTTTGTGATTTCTAGACTACTTTTGATCATTCTGACCAAGTTTGTTTTTTCACTTCATTGACGGTTTCGGTCAAAACTAAGATGTCCACTGGGAAAAAGTGGGATAAACTAGAGCTTCTTTACCAGAAAAACAAATAGATCTCAAGATCAGGGTCGATTTTTGGATCTGGAGATCTAAAGTTGAGCATGTGAAAAGTGATATCCTTCATTAAGTCACATATTTCAGAGATTTTGAAACGTAGAGTTTGTGTTACAGAAAGAAACGCGGCTGTGTGATAGTTAGGAGATTGTCAGTGTACTTTCAGCTTCCTCTATCAACATGTCCTTGGGCGAGAATCTGAAGCTTACGTTGTCAACGATCTCTGAGTGAAAGGGTGAATGTGGCTCATAGTTAAAAAATGCTTTTGAGTGATCAATAAAAGTAGAAAATTGAAATTGAAAAATCTCCAGTTTAAAAGCCTTTGTTGGGAGCAAAAACACTTATCGCCCCTAAGGAGTACACGTGTATGTCCGCGTGTGTGTGTGTGTCAGTGTGTTAATTAATTTTTAGAGTGATTGTTTTGGAGTCCTAAGAGCGAGACAAACTGATTTATAAAGAAGTCAATGAAGAGTGAATTAAAGTTACTACTACTGCAAGGTTAATAAATTGTGAAGCAATTCATGTTTTGCACAAAAAACAACTGATTTTAAAAGAGGGCTTCTTTTTCATTCTTTTCATTGCTGTAAAAACTAAAACATTTTTCCCAATGCGATTCATTGTCAAAGCAGGTCAAAGCAAAAAATGTATCCATTTCACCATTAATAGCAGATGTAGACGGTGGCAGTTTTGATATAGGCGATATGAATCACCGTTCTTGTCGACAAAGCCTTGAAAGTGACATGAGCACCTGACAAATGAAATAAACCATTCAAGATTTATTTGTTTTCTGCGAAATTTTGAAAAGTCTGAGTATGTGTGTTAATTAATTATTGAAGTTATTGTTTGAGGCGTCGTCATGAATCAAAGTGATTTATAAAGAAGTCAATGAAGAGCAAATAACAGGCAATATTGCAACCAGTTTAATACATGTTTAACTAAACTGTTTTGCAGAAAGAAAAAAAAACACCAAGCATACTTTCTTAGATAATCCTCTTGTAAAAGACTTTTAATTTCCTGTATTTTTTCATGGCTTTAAATGAAAACTTTTTAATTATTATTATTATTATTATTTTTTTAAATAAGATATGCAAGACCATTGATGATCGTGGTGTTTTTTTTTTTTTTTTTAAAAGGGCGACTTTCCTCACAGCCATAGGAATGAAGTAAACATTCAACAAATGAGGAAAAAAAAAAATCCAGAAATATAATTAAACAGGCTGTATATTGCATCTGGCTTTTAAATTAAAGTTGGATTCTCACAAGTTACAAGTGTGGAGCTATTAAAATAATTTTATTTACATCAGTTCAGTTGTATAATCTTATCCTTCACAATAATACTTACATTCATAATAAGAACATTTGCAGCTTTTTCCTTTCTCTGCCTCCAATGATTTAATCTCCATCCTTAGGGGAAGCATAAACTTTTTATAACAACACTTTTTATAAAAAGAAATTTGTACTTTTAAGTGTATTGTAACATAAACTTTAATAAAGAGATGCTTAAAAACATCTGTTTGTGTTCTGTAGTTTGCTTTCACCTGTTAAAAACTTTGCATTTACTTACAGTCCCCAGGGATTGATTTTTCACGACTATGCGCATCGCCACAAAACTACTCGACATAAACATCTGATTTTCAGATCTTCAAAGATTTAAAGGTTTTTGTTTTTTGGAAACATAAAAAATGATAAAGTGAGACAAAGGAAAAATGACAACGTTCAATCTGTTTTACCAGCTTCAGATCTGACTTGAGAGGCTGAATATCTCCTAATGTCTTCGTCAAACAATCCAGCTGCCACAAGCCCCCCACCCTCGCCTTAACCCGCTTCTCTCCCATGGGCCAGCCAAAGGCTAACAGCTTTGTTTGGATTCTGCACTAAGTGATTTTTAATCAACTAGCCTGCATGAGTCCTCCCAGGGGCCTGAGCAGCTGAGGCTATAAGACACTGAGCTGTCGGCTGGAGATAGCGAAAACTTCTGCAACAAGACAAAGGACAAGAAATAAATAAATAAACAAGCTGTCAAAATAGCATGCTGACTAATGACATTAACAAATCTCACATTAAAAAAACCCAACAACAACAAAAACAGCGTCACTGTCTCGGTAATATGCTTGTAAACATTCAAAATATAATTTTTTAACCTGAACTCTTCATATAAGTGCACCACTGGGAAACACATCAGTCCATTTCTGTAAAGGTTATTTCTGCATAAGTAAACATTTGCAGAACAAAGATTTTTACTTCTCACCCACTAACACAGAATAAAATAAACATAAGCGTTTACAACAATTAAAATATATCTTGCATACATTTTTTTTTTGCAAGATATTTATATATATATATATATATATATATTAGCAAGTTCACAAGTGGTATGCATGACGTTATTTACCGTATTCAGGTATTGCTCTTTTCGTATGTTACTGGTAAATCTGAAATAACGTATCACACAACACACTATAACAAACTTGGCACAAATCACCCAAACCTCACAATTTTTGGAAAAAATGTGTCATCTAGCAGTTTTGAACTAAATTAATGAATTAATGCCTAAATAAATTTTTTAGATAATTAAATATATGATTACAGCCTATTACAGTCATGTAGGAGCTATTCCATTTTTCTGGTCAGACTGAAAAGGGGTGTGTAATTTTACATGACGTTCCTAAGATGGCTTGAAACTGTAATCATTTCAGATTTGCTATTGAGACAGAAAGAAATGAATGCAGCCTGGTTGTTTTGCCTTTAATGAAGGAAACTTCATTAAAGGCTAAGCTGAAATTTAAGGTGGTAAAAAAAACTTGAAAATGTCTCTTGAAAATGCTTGAAAGTGCTTAAATTTGAATGTTCTGTCATCAGCTTCTGCTGGAGGACCGTCTGGATGCCAAAGACCCTTTGAACGCCAGAGTCTTTTGTTTAGTGAAAGTGTTATAAACGCTCAAAATCTTTTGCTTACTAAAAGTGTTGGATATTTATACATTTAAATATCAGTAGGTTTATTCTGTTGCATGTTTTTTTTTTTTTTTTAGTTTTTACACTTAACATGCATGATTAATGGAAAGCACAGAATAACTTGCCAGCTTATTTAGCTGATAATGTATGAGCTACTGCATACATTAGTAGTACATATATAGCAAGTTTTGCATTTAGCATGAAATCTAATGTTAGACCATTAACTTGAGTTTTGAGTGGATTAAGTCTCTCAAAACTCATCACTTGTAGGAGAACATTCATCATTGCAGCTATACCATTTAACTGTCTTTATGCCTCTGATAATATTCCTGCACACAGCACATCTTTATGCTATTTTTAAATCTAGATGACTTGCTGAAGTTCAAACTGAGCAGCATTAGGAAGAAAAAAGGATTTAAGTGACTTAATGAGACATGGTTGCTGGTTCCCAGACCAGCTAGTCCAGAAAGAGATCAGAAGAGAAAAATCAAATTGGTCCAGATCATAAAGATGAACCACCAGCGTAAATAACCTTTTACATTACAGTTTTTTCTATCAATTGTGTTGATTCCCATTTTCTATTTTAATAGTTTATAGCGTGAACTTGGTGATCGGTTGTGAAGTCATTCCTCTACCACCTCAAGAAAATACCTCAACTGCAAAGTTTGCAGGTGGCGACTGAACTGTGGTCATTTTCAACCAGCAGAGATTAAGCCATTCCATCATTACAATGTTTTATTTCAGTTCTATTAAGTGCACTTTACATTAAGCCATGACTTTTAATATTTTTGCTTGGTGGAGACCGAAAAATTGTGTGGGATAATATTCCGGTCACCATCTAAAATGTTAGCAATTTTACAGAAAGTACATCTCGGTTTGGTTGTTTTCTGAAATATACCTTGTAGGTTTTCTGCCTTCATATTACTTACTGTGCAACAATGTACTCTTTGGCCATATTTCTAATATTTCTATTCAGTGCAAGCTTGCATTGCAGGATACTCAACTTATAATACATTTTATATCGAGAGTAACCTTTGTAACAACAGAGCCGAGAACTGAAAAAGCAAAACTTCCTATCAGTAAATTATATCTTGTCTTTAACTATAAAGTTCCTAAATCTCAGTCAAAAACAAAAACTAATATAGTCGTTGACTGCATGCAGTCTCATTAAAATTTCAATATATATTCTTAGCTTTGGTGGACGATTTTATCAGGTTACAGTGACAGTTGGGAAATGTCATTTAAAGTGTAATATTCATTTTTTTACTGCCAGTCTGCTGACATTTAAAGCCATGTGGTTCGCCATGATGCTGTAGAGAATGTATACTGGCAGATTGCTGTCTGGCGGCTGTCAAATGGAGGCGTTCAGTATATGATGCTACCTATTAGGCGATGGGATTAGTCTACAGATAATTTATCTTATTATTTACATGGTAATCCACAGACAGAGCAGTGTTGTCGAAAATTTCCTGTTTGGAAAAATAATAAGGCAAGAAATACACCCTCCCCACCGTATGAACACAATGGAAATGTTGGCGTGAAGTGAAATGAAGAGAGGAAACCCCAAAACTTTGAAACTAGAAACTGGATCTGCTTTCATTTAATTTTACTTTGTGGTTTCCTAAATAATATTCAGACCACTCAAAGGGGATTGTTTGGTTTTTTATAAAACGAGATTTTGTGGAAAGGTTGTAAGCGGACAGCATTTTATCAGCAGTAGACATTTCTGACAGTCAAGAGTACTGCAATCAATTCAATCCAAAATGGATTTCTGCCATCTTTAAACTGCTCCAACCTCATATTTCTTTATAGGACATAATGTAAATGCTATTTCATCAACCTTTAATGCAGAAAGGTATAGTTGCTTACTTAAAAACTTTCTAGTTCAAGCATTAGAACTATGACACAAATTAGACCTGCCTAACAATGTTTCCTGTCCAGAGTTGCCTTAATTCTTTCTGGCATTGATTTAACAAGATGGTGGAAACATTTCTCTGAAACATTGGTCCATTTTGACATGATGGTTTTTACCAGCACACACAGAATATCTCAGCCATATAATTGTAAATAAATGCACAGAGACAGTCACGTTACATTACCAGACTGGAGGCAACCGCAGCTAACACAATCTCTCTTTCACAATCATCTTTATTAAGGATGAAAAATCTAAAAATAAAATCCAAAGGCCTAGTTCAAGACTTTTAAACCTAGAACTGCTTTGGCCATGCTAAGAACTTTCTTCTGTGTTGGAAATTCAGAGCAAACATTTCTTTTCACAAATTAAGAAAAAAAAAAAAAAGAATTCCTGCTTTATCTATATAATTTAAGATACTGTCTCCTCATAACCACACTTTCCCACTTAAAATGACTTTGACTTTCTGTTCAAAGCTCAGATGTATCACTGTCATTAACAGCACGTCACAAGCCTTAGCACAGGCCTGAATACACAGCAAAGGCGGAATCATTTTTAGCACCTACTTGTAGATGAACAGAGCCAATCCACATTAATGTTCAGAAGATGAGGGCCATGAAGAAAAATTTCCTTCAAGGATTATACTACTTTGCTCTGAATCTACTGTTAATGAGTCAAGGTCTCAGGCCTGCAGAGAAATGGAGTGAGCAGGTTAAATGGAGGAGACTCAGGAGCTACCTTTAAGAGCTGTTATTGTGGTTTCCCATTGTTAAACAACCTTCAAGGAGAAAGGCAGCTATTAACAATATTACTCATCAGGCCTCGCAATTAAAAGCTGAGATGAGAGTCGTTATGGACAATATCTCAGAATAATTAGATGGTTCAACTAGCTTAACGCTCTGCTGCGATATTCCTCTCCTGCGAAACGGGCGTACAGACGTGGTCCGAGCAGAAACAAGTGTTTCTCAGAGCCTAAACTTCTAGCTCACAGCTCACTGTGGTACAGGATGCAGTGGATGTGTTCGGCGTACACCCAGCCTCAGCTGTTTGCCACCCCGAGCGTCTGGCCTCTTTCCGTCTTTCTGCTCTGCGGAAGCAGATGCGGAGGTGCAGAGATAACTCTTAACTTTGTTTTGACACTTTTGATTAAGGACCATTGAAGGAACACCTGTATGGCGGGAGGGAACAATGCACCGAGCCCATAGAGAGATTGATTTTGTGCATTAGAGAAGCTGCCATTGTCTAAAGCCACGAGGTCCTTTGTTATGCTAACCAGCTGTGGAAGATTTCCAATTCAATTTCACCTGAACGCTGGTCAGCCGCACGCTCCATTGTATGGCGTCCCGTGGGCCCCCCCCAGTCAGCCCCAACCCACCCACCGCCGCCGCTGCCACAGCAGCCTTCCCCCAGCCGTCTCTCAAACTGCAATTTAGCCACTGAGGAGGGTGTGCTTGTATGTGAATAAGTTGGTGTGTGTGCGTGTGTTTGAGGGTGGGAAGGGTTGAGTAGAGGAGTGGGGGGGTGCTGTGCAGACTAGATTGACAGCCGGCTGGATCCTCTTGCCTCAATATACTCTACATCCTGTACTTGTGTGTGCAATGGGCCGCAGAGAGGATCACAGTGAAATGAGATGATATTAATTATCCTAATCCTGATGGCTCTCTCCGGACTTCTGCTTCCACTCATCTGTCTCAGGAGAGGCCTTGAATGGTCAGACAGAGAAAATGTCAGAGAAATGAAATGAAAGACGATAAATTCAGCAGAGAATACTCCTAAACAAAAAATGACAACGTGCTCAATGACGTAGTTTTCTTTCTTTTTCCTATTTCAATTTTATGGTGGAATAATTGCCGACGCTCATCACAGCACTGAGAGGATTATAAAACAAAGCTACAGATGTTGCCAATCGATTAGCCAAAGATCACAATTGTCCAGTTTTCCCCTAGATTGACTCTTCAAATATTTAAAAAAATTGATTCTTTTTCTCCAATTCAATAAATATTTTGAAACTAATATAGAACAAAACAATTGCCTTAAATAACTTCATTAATATGAAATAATTTATAATCCATACTTGACCAGAGTCATGACTTAATAAAACGGATTTTATCAGACGCAGTAAGTACAGATTTCTATTGAGTTCTTAACATTTGCATTAATAATAAAGAAAATAAATTATTTCAAATATTCATTTGAAGAGTAGTCATAAAAAAATCGAATATATTCCTAGAGCTCACTGGGGAAGATCCAATCTAACATTTAAGTATGTTTGCTATTGATAAACTAACTCAAACATGGACAACTAATTTTATTTCTCAGCTACATCCTATCTATTTATATTTTCTATTTACATTAATCTGATGAAAGACCTCAGTTATTAAGTCTTTTTGGCTAACAGATGGCAAGAAAATAATCATTCTGATTCTAATTCACATGGCAGGAGATGAATATGGGAAATGAGAATTAAACTCTGTTTTCAACCATCTTTGGTTTAGAGACACATCTGGAAACAGGGGACAGCACTGCTTCCTAAACACATGTAGAAGATGTGCAAAACAAAGTTTAATAGCATTTCTTTAAATGTGACAAATTAACACAGTGCATGATGCAAAATTGATTGCGTCATACACTGTAGATTTATTGCACATATAGTTCAAAAAGGTCATGGTCCTGTTTTGGATCTGGCTTCCTTGGTGGAATGAAAGGCGTCCAATAGTTCATGTCAAAACTTCTCTTGCACCAGGATCAGTCAGTGATGATCAATGATTAATAACCTGATCTAACAGGTTATTAATCTGTTAGATCATATGCAGCTAATATGATTATGCAGATCATATTAGCTGCATATGATCTGTGTCATGCAGCTAATAAGTTCAAGTATTTGGCAAGTAACCAAAGATCTTCCTTTCTGACAGATTTCTTGCCTGCAAGTTTTTACCCTCTGGAGTCTATGGACTCCAGAGGGTAAAAACATGACCTATGGACTCCAGAGGTCATGTAAAAAAGACTCGTATACGCGTCCATAGACTCCAGAGGAATGTCTTCTAAAATGTATCAAGGTTACTCAGTCACGATTAAATATAACAATTATACTAAAGAAGAACAATTTCATAAACATAATTTTAACATAATGACATTCAGTGATGACCCTTTTGAACAGTATTTATGGATTAGTTTAATTAAAATGAAGTAAAATTATGATCTTTCATAATCGCTGGTTGTAAAAGCTGCTGACTTTCATTCAAACAGGATAACACACACCTGCTTGCAAAGGAGCACTCCTTCAGTGACAGACAGCTGCATCCTAAATGCACAAAGAAGCGTCACCGCAGATCCTTCCTCCCAGCAAATGTACAACCATAACCATCACTGCTCCCAACAAATCCACTAAGTGTTTATCACTGTGGGTCTTTTCATAGTTTTACTCATTTTAAATGATATTTAAAGCTGAGATTTTGCACATCTCAGCTTTTCTGCCTGTAAATGGTCTGTTGTCGTTATAATGCACAAAAACAAATGTACATCATGTGTTTTAAAATGTGATCCTACACAGTTGCATATCCCTTGTACTGGAGAATGCAGTTTTTTGATAACTAGCATATTTCAACATTGTAATCTTTTCTTTACAATATATAATTATTAATGTTGTTAATTTATATTTTACATATATTTTGAAACACTTTTTGAACTTTGTGTGAACCTACATACAGTACTGCCACTGTTGCACCAAAATTTCTCCACAGGTGGGTCAATAAAGCATATTTCCATTTCTATTTTTTTAATTTTGGCTAAAAGAAGAGTTTGCTGAGCCTAACTATACAGTTCAGAAGGTCAGCTGAAGGGAAGAGAAAGCATCAAAACAGTATCCAAAAATAAAAGTTTGAAATCCAAATCTGACTTAAGATTTTTCAGAGTTTAATGAAAAATTCTACAAAGCATAAATGGGAACAGTGTTGTATTTATTTCATTTTGTTTTTTGTTTAAATTTACCATTTGATTGGAAGATTGCAGCATAGTTTCCATTTTAGACAAAAATCCAAATCAATTCAATTAAGTTTATTTTTGCAACACCAATTCACAAGAAATTCTGTCTCAAGAAAAGGATAGATTTAGTCCAATCATGGATATAGATTCCAAGTCAATTACATACTTTCCGATTGACCCTAGTTATTTAACAAAGCTGTACAGTTTAGTGTCTTACTTACATTGGTAAAAAGTGACAGCAGAAAGATAAACTCCTGTTGAAACAGTCAAGTCAGACGAAAAGTAAAATTCAGTATCAGCCAGAAAAAGCCTGATAAAAGCCCCTCTAATGATAACAACCCTCTTTTCCTTCATTCAGTCTCTGCGTTCATCTTTTTTGCTTAAAATTATTCAACTACCTTTTTTTTCAACTTTGAACATACTGCTAGAAGTATTCCCATTTTCATCTGCTTAAAAATATTTAAATTGCTTATTTACATTGAGCTACATTATTTTGCTGGAGTAAAAAACCCCCTGAAAGCTATTTTAATTGAACATCACTCAAAAAGAAAGCATGTGATAATTAAACTGGAGGCTCAGTGAATAGGTCTGTATTACACAGAGATTTGTATTAAGATCGAGACTCTGCAGTGATGAAAGAGCACAATGCTCAGCTGCAGCCATTTGCTCTGCATGCAGTGAGAGAAACTTCTTAACTCACTCATTATGGTTGATGATTGTATTATTTTAGTGCCGTCACACTCCAGCAGCCTGGATTTGATAACATGGTTCTCAGAGCTCATGTAGTCAATAACGTTTTTTTTTTTTTTTTCTCTTCATTTAAACATCGTCGAAGAAGCCGTATGGCTTTGCTGAATAAAATTCATAACTTAAAGCTGTTGGCTACACTTTTCTTGAAAGTCAATCAAACCAAGTTTAAGCCATTTGTCACGTAATGTCATGGTCATCTTATTTAAAATTTGTTTTTCAGTTTTGCTTTTCATTTTTATTTAATTGAGTAGAATATTATAGGAGTTATTTTATACATGTCTGTCTGTGTTTTCATGTTAACTCGTTCTGTTTATTTTCATGTTTGAAATTGAAAAGGTGCTTATATGTATTTGTGCAGCTGCAGGAAAGAATTTGAGTCGCACGTGAGAAGACTGCAAGAATTTTTTGTTTAGAAAATCTGGTGACAAAAAAAAAAGTCATCCCATCCAAACCACCAGGCCGCAGACTGGTTCCAGACAGTGGAACCAGTCCATTGGACTGGTACTGGCCAATGGAGTTAATAATAAACATGTGCAGTAATGACCAAGATATTGACGAGCAGAATATATAAGTGCTTTTACTTAAAAAAAAATAAAATAAATAGATTGTTCTTCTGTCGGTATGCTTTAAAAGTAGAAAGATGAACAAAGGGAGCAGGAAGGACAAGCATGTGAGTCAACATGGATGAGAGAGTGTGGGTCTGTCCAGTGGTAAGTTGTTGTTTTAGTGAGTGTGTGTAGTTACCAATTATTTGGTTTTATAACAACTCCATAATACCAGAGACTATATTGTATGGTGATGCAATATGTTCATAAGCAGGTAGTTTGGAAATCTAACGATTAAATCCAAATCTCAGATTAACGCTCCTCCTGTCACGTCAAACACTTTCTTCTCAGGAAACCGTTGGGCCGATATCACGTCTTGAACCCTGAATATATTCTTTTGACACCAGGAAGATTTCAGGATTCCACTTTTGCAAATATTACGGATATAAAATTGAATTCATCCCTGGTCTATCGACCTTATTGATGACCTGAGACAATTAGATGAGCTGGAATGTACAAGGCATTCAAGGGCTTGTTGATAAATTCATTTTATTGAAGTTTTGATGTGTATATTATCTTAGAATAAGACTGGTTGTGAATGTGTGGGAAGTTGGTTGATACATGTTTCCTGGATAATTGTTTTATGACATAGGCTATATACATGCGGGCCATGTAAAAAAAAAACTAAAAAACATCTCTGATGTTTACTATTACCAACTGATCCACTTGATTTTGTGAAACTCTGCAGTGGAAATCTACATTTTATTAACCAGCTGTTTTTATTTATTGCCTGTGTTCCTTTGTGAAAATATACACAGCTACCATTATTTTAGGCTGAAGGACAAATCCGTCTGACTTTCAGGTATGAAAAGGAAGATTGTTTTCAAGGAAGAAAATGGAAGAAAAAACATCAACCAAAACATGAACCTCTAAAGGATTCACCTCCCAATCAGCCCTGCACTAGGAGAAATTGCCTTTTTGTATCCAATATGTGTTGTTGTTTCGATTACTCACAGAACTAGTTTAATCCTCACAGATAAGCGTCTCTCTTATGGCCATCTCTTTGGCTTAGAGACCCGTCTGGACACCGAGGAACGCACTGCATCTGCCAACCCACTGAGGTCACTTTGAGGCCATGGTGTTTTCTGAATGAAGCAAATTGCATATTAAAGAGAGCTTCACTCAGAAATTCTGAGAGTGAAGTTTGGGAGTAAATCGAGTCTACAGAGGGAGAGTTGGGGCTAAAGTTTGCCAATTACAAACTGTTTCTCATCTCTGACTTTGGGGAATTTCATCTCAACTAAAACAAAGCTGACTGCTAAGGTTTGGTTTACACAGTTATAGAATTTTAAATATATAACTACTCCTTTCATTCAAGCTACTTTACATTCAGAATAGTACCATAATAAACCATTAGTGCTGAACCTTACGTTGACCTCTGAACTGTTTTGATAAAAGGGAAGTTAGATGACTTAACCTTTTTGTCTGATATAAGAGGGTTGAAAGCAGCTGCAAATAGCTTTTAAGTAAAAAGAAAGACAAAAACACATGTTGCTCTTTCTGAAAAAATGATTTTGGAACTTTTAAAAAGATACTTTATTTTGATTAAACATTTTTTTATAATTTTGAATAAATCATAATGTACTCCTCAACCGCTGAAGTAGGCAGAGGAGCATTGAGTCTCTGTAAAAGAAAGGTCAAAGTAAAGGTTAGCTCATGCTACAGCACCGACAACAGGAGATTTTGTGCCACTGAATGTAGAATTTCTTGCAATAATGACGCAGAGTGCTATTTGCACAGTTTATTTACCCACATTTGAAATTAATTGATTTGTCGTTTATCTGTGTGCTTGCATGCTTGTTTCCAATTCTGATAGTTCTTTGTTCCGTAATGTAGCACATCAACATAAACGGGGTGCACAGAAAGAGCCTAATCCTGGCCTGAAGTGGAGGTACTGTATATTTAGAGTGCTGCTGATTGTGATGGTTGTTATTATTGAATTTGAGTGACGATCACGCTCGTTTGATCACGAATCAATGCCTCGCTGGTGCGTCGCAATGAGCTTGAGGGAGGAGAAATGCAGAGGTGTCCAAATTGTGTCATGGGGCATTTTGCGTTTTGCATTCTTTGACGTGCTCTTGTTCTCTCTCTTGAGCTTGCCCTGTAGCCTGATGAGCCCCCTGCAGGCGCCACACTTAGTCACACGCGCCCCGAAACTACGGCGGCAGACAAAGTGAAGTGAGGAGAATAGCTGTTTACCCCTCACGCTTGAGGTATTAGTGCCATCATAAAGTGGCACACCGCCCCCCAACCCTCACCCTTCAATAGGCTTGTGAAGTGTGAAGTATATTTTTGTTCTCGCATTTTTATACCAATTTTAATTCCACAGCTGCATATCTGAGAAGCAGGATTTCCTTGGTTGGCTTCCCAGATTTGTCTTTCTCCCCATCTTGCCACTTTCCCTCCCTTGTATCCTCTCTCATGTCTGCTTCTCCTACCCCTACAATCCCTAACCTCTCTGTGTCTCTCTTCCCCCCTGCAACCTTCCCCTCCTCTTCACCCCCTTTCCGTTGCCTGGGGGCTGATTATTTTAGTGGAAATACTGCCATCGTGTATCCGTGCCAGATCCTGCCAGCCCAAGCCTCTGCCACCCCGCCCCTCACTCCCCGCCCCCATACCCACATCCCTCCACTTAGAATAACCAATCTGATGATGTGACAGTTTCTTTCTCCCCATAGAAAATCTGCCTCTAACCCCCCTCCTACCCCCCATGTCTCTTGCATTTTGGATTCCAGCGTTGTTTGACATGTTATGGAAGGGTTTCAGCTTCCCACCTCCGCAATCCTTATTCTATCCCAGGGAAGCGGTTGGCATGGGAATCTAATACTTGGCAAAGAGGGCAAGGGAAGGAGGTGGTGAGGGGGGTGTTGTTTAAAAAAAAAATCTTTTCAAACACACTCTGTCTCTCTGTATGTTTTCCAAAATATCCTCATTTCCTGCAATGCACTTCATTTAAACTTTGGTTTTGCTGTGAGTCTCATGCCTTGATGTTGCAGGACTTTATTTAAAGTTTACAAGAGCAAACTGAACCGACATTAGTGAGTGCATTTCCGTTCTTGCATGTTGTGTAGCTCTGCCAGTCGCCTTTGGTCATTAGGTCGATGGTCATCGGTTGCCGTGGAGCTAGCAGGAGAAATCAGGTCCAATTACAAAGCTTTGATGAGGGAGACATAAAAGCCTCTTTCTTTCTAACACCTAGAGAAACCTCTAGAGTCTGGAAACCCATCGGCTATAGGCTAATGAGGGCTACGTCTTTCAGACCAATTGCCAATGTTTAAGGGCTTTCAGTGGAACCAGGATGCATGTGGACAATGGATCATCTGGACTTTCTAAAAGTCAGCATTTTGATGCATATAATTTAGAAATGACATTTACAAACCTTTTATAACCAGATTGGAATATTAGAGAAAAACTATTCTGTACAACAAGACATATTTGTGCAAAACAAGTTCTGGATGACATGACTTTAACTCACAGTATAAAAAGAATAAAAATTCAAGTAATTGCAGCCAAAGAGTCCAAGTTGTATTTGATGACACCCCAGGTAAAGATTTATCAGTTCTTCATTGCTTCAGCTTAATCTTTATCTGGATGTTTTAAAAACATCCATCATTTTTTGTTATTTTTTAATCATTTCTTTGTTGATTTGAACAAATGTTTTAAACCTACTGCAGTAAAAGACTCAGTGATGAAGTATTCTCAGTTTTCTGGTCACATTTTAGCTTCAATTTCTCTGGCATTTCAAAACATTTCCAATGCCATGCCAAACTTGTGTTTGACTGTAACTAGTATTACAGGTTCAACAGTGCAGATGCTTTTCCAAATTTCCATGCTATAATTTACTTCCAACCCACCTGGAGTGTTTGCTGCAGAAAAAAATCAATCTTTATGTCATTAGACTAACGTGAAGTCCAGCAATTTCGGTGTTTGCGGTGGTAGAACAGAAAAGGTTTCTTTCTAGCATGTCATGAAAACAAACAGTTTATATGTAATGGACTTAATGGAGACTCCAGTGAGGAATTATTTTAAAGATAAAATATGGGTCTTTGTCTCCTGGCAAAAATAATTAGACCTCAAAACCATATTTATACCATATGGAATAACCAAGTTACTAATTAAAGGTTTATAGAAATCTGGCCATTTAAAATTTTTTGACTAATTACAAAAAGCTTCAGTTATCGTCTTTGTAAGAGGCTAGAGGTACCAATAATTGTGCGACTAGCTGTTTTGCCAAAATCAGTTATTTTTCATTGTGGCAGTTGAATAAATGTAACCAAATTAAACCACTTGCTCCTGTCGTTCAGAAAAAGTGGAGGATGTCTCCCTCAACTGAGTTGCTGCTTGATTTGAAACTTGCAAAGTCAAACACATTGACATTTCCTGCCACCATCACAACACATCAACGAGTCTTCAGTTGTTTGAAGAAGACTGTGCGCTCAAATTGTACACTCTTGACACATGGAGGGGGTTACCATTCGACCAACTCAGCTTCATCCATTTGAACCAAGTTTGCACAACGAAGGGCTCACTCATGCCAATCACTCTCTTCTTCCACATTAAAAATGCTCCTGTAACATTTCCTTCCCGGCAACAACGTGATAGTGGTCATTAACCTAATTTTTTCTCATCATCTGTCATCAGGCTCATTGTGATTTAATCACATAGTTAGAGTTTGCCAATTATGATTAGCTCCTGTTGGTTTAAGGTATTTCAGGCGCAAGGTAAGCCTGGAAGAGGTTAATCAGCGCTTGCTTGTTACATTTTCTCGGTTAATGTATTGCCCAAAAGTGCTCTCTTTCTCTCCCTTCTGCCTCCGTCTGTCTGTTTTTCAGAATGGCTCAGCCTTGGTGGTGGGATCTGGCCGCCTACAGATAACTGCAGTCTTTGTGCGTGCCATTCTAAGCACATACATACTGTTCCATTCAGAGGGGGTTAGGCTATTTATTTGTCCATTCTGATCATTTACATGCATTTCCATCACACGTCTGTGAACTGATGTGCTTATTCAGTCACAAATCTGTGTGCCTTAACGCGGCACAATAATGGCAACAAAGGTGATAATACAAATATAATTAATCTAGCACCAATCAATCAGAGCTTGCAACCTGCCCAGTCTGCAAACCGAGCCGTGCATGCGTTGCTTTGCACTCCATATTAACATGTATAAGCGAGGAGATGAGTAAAGATAGCCCTGTCTGCGCCGAGCTGTTTATCAGAGCGCGGCTCCTCTCAGCATGCAGAGCAGCCGTGGCAGCTCCCAGTGTGAGGCTGAGCAGGCAGAGCTGTCATTGTTTAACGCCTCCCCTGATTAGTTTACTCTCGCCTGATTAGAAATTAATTAAAATGATGACACAGATCCCAGCAGAGGAGCAGCAGAACAGGAGGAGGTGGTGGCTGAGGGGGCTGGGGGCAAGGGGGAGGAGGAGGGTATTCATGGAGGGTGTGTTGGGAGGAAATGGGGGGGACGAGGTGAAAAGAGGGTCTGTGGTTTGTTGGTGACGTCCGTGGGGAATAGCTGAAAGTTAAGTCGGAGAGCTTTTAGTGTGCAGCAGGGAGGGGTTTGGTTTGTAGTATGTAGCAAGCATGAGGGGGTAAGTGTTTTGGGGGCTAAGAGGAGGCGGGGTGGGGTTGGGTGGTGGGAGGTGGGGGTTACGTGCTCTGGCTGGGGACAAACATGGCTTAATAAGTGACTCTTGTCGCAATCAGAACATCATTTCCTCATGCATTCTAATGAGCTGGATGTTGCAGAGGAGATCGGTTCACGCTCTAATTTATTCAATATTTTTGTGTATTCACCCTGTTTATTTAATAACAAGGACCGTGCACATTAATCAACATCTCAGCCATCATCACATCAGCGCAAATATTCCAGTGAGAGCCCCCCCCCCACACCCCACACCCTGTGTCCGCCTGCCTGCCTGGCTGGGCCATGTCACTGCTTTCTCGGAACAAAATCGCAGGCAACATTGTCCCGCTGCTATCTTTTTTTCCTGCTTATTGCATCTGCAAAGATGCAAATCAGAACAAAGGCTTTGAGCATTACGAGAGCCGATAACATCGTGGTTGTGCAAATATGAGTGCTGTAAACATTTGAGTGCGTCTCTGCGACTTACACGTCACTCATGGGTGAGCCTGTAATTCTATCTGCCTATGATTCTCCCCTGAAGACCCACTTCTCCCACAGAAGCTTGTTTGGTGTGCAGTGCCTTTCAAAAGTGTTCATCATCTCTTTTTTTAATTAGCAATTTATTTCACAGGTTGCAACCGGAAACGTCAGTGTGCTGTCTTGCAATTGCATATTATAGACACGGATAAGTGCTTAATTGTGAAACAGAAAGAAATCAAGCAATGGTTTTCAACTGTTTTTGTAACAAAGATCTGATCTAATTAGGACTACAGGTGGTGCAGGTGATAAAGCTGCAGCAACAAGGTCCTGGGTTATAGTCCTGGGACCCAAGTGTGAATGTGTGTATGCATGGTTGTGTGTCCCTGTGATGACCTGGTGACCTATCCAAGCCCCACCTCTCACCAAGGACCAGTGCCAGCACACTTTTGAAACTTTGCAAGGACAAGTGAGTGTAGACAATAAATGGATAGGTCACCTAATCAATAAACAATGTCCTCCATACTGTAAATTAATCACAATACAAATCCAGCTGAGGCCTGTTCTGTTGAGGCCTCAGAGGTTTGAACATTATTGAACCAACAACATCTTTAAAATATTTCGTAGAGCACTTTCAATCCATCATATGAAACGGAGAATGTTGCACAACTGTAAAGCTATAGCCTGCAGAGGTTACCCAAACTATGGATCTGTGCACACCTGTTAGTCAACAACAACCGGTCATACACATCCAAATCTGGCCTCTATGTGGAAATAAGCAGAATTATTCAAATTCTGGACGTAAGGTACCAAGTTGGTCTCAAGTCATTTGCTGAGAAGAGCAGAAATATGGAAGAAGGTGTTCTGGTCAGAAGAGGCTGAGTTGATTGTTTTGGCCTGTGTGTAATCTGACGCGCCATGTCTGAGGTGAAACGTTATTGTGGCAGCATAATGCTGTGAGGATGCTTTTCTTCAAAAGAGATCAAGAAACCAATTTGATGTGTAGATGGATTGAGTTATTTATTGACAGAGTAATCATACTAAAACCAAAATAAGAACTTGTCATGGGCTGCTACATACTTGAGACAGGAGTGGAGAACAGCCCAGTCAAAGCCCAGAGCTGAATCAAATGAGAATCTGTGCTAACAGATGAAAAGTAATATTCACAGATGCTCTTCATCTATTAGATCGGTTCGAGCTTGAGCTATTTTGAAAAGAAGAACGCTGAAAATCTTCAGGATCTAGATAACATTTTACATCTAGACATATTTATATCTGGTCAAATAAGGCTTTACTTTTTTCTGGCTTTTTCAGTGTTTTTGACTTTTCTGTTATTTCATGAGGGTACGTCATTAAGAGGAGACAGTTAGTGACAAATATTATTCTTTTATTAACAATCCACATTTAGCCTGGACTTTTATTGTTTCCTTTTTACGCTTCTACTTGTTGCTCTTTTTTACTCTGTCAGATAGTCAACACCTGTTTTCCACCACCATCACTTAGCACTCCTCTTTCCCATTCCATTATATACCCAAAGAGGTGAAAATATACTACATATGTTTGTGTTAGGGGGCAGTGTTGTATGGAGTCTGGAGGGTTTCCCATACCAATGAGGGCCTGCGGTTCTCCTGGTAACCTAATTGGCATGTGTTCCCCGGCAGGTCTCATTGTGGCCTCTCCTAATCACTGTCCCCAGCCCTAACAAGAGCGACCTACAGTATTGCGGTTCCACTAAAGGAGCACGTCTTTGTTGTTTTATTTCTCTCTCTTTCTTCCCCATGCCCGTCCTCATCCCCCTCGTCTGTACCGAGACGGCCTGATTACCACAGCCGGACCCAGAAATACGTGTAGCTCCTCGTGCATGTGCACGCACGCACACACACGCGTGGTGTTTGCGAACGAGCCAACCGTTTTTTTTTTTTCCCGCCCGCTGCTAAACCAGTTGGATTGCCGAGGCAGACTCCTGCCCAACTGAGCACGTAAACCCTAATTGGGAAATGCTTTAAATAATTTCTAATTAGTACAAGTGTGGTAATAATTGGCGGGGTAATCTGAGGATTAATTAGCCGTGTTTGTGTATATGCGTGTGTTGGTGAGTGAGCGTGAATGAGCGAATGCGTGTGTGTTCGCTGTACGCGCGCGCGTGCATGTGGGTCTGCGCTCGCATACACTCTCGCTCGGGTCTGGACGGGGGCTTTGAATAGACCCCAGGTTCTGCAGCTTGCTAATGGAATCCCGTCCACTCAAGGAGGTCTGTGGAGGAGGGAGACCAAGACAGAAGCACCTTTGTTGGCCAAGTTGTACCGTGGGTGGCCCCCCTACCTTCAGACCCTCATTTGTATCACGGTGGGCATTCACCCCCTCTCTTCTGACCCCAACCTTATTTAACAGCTAACCCAGCCTCTACATCTCCTTCACCTCGCCCAGTCGTCCCAGCTCCAGCCCCCACCACTCACCGCCCTGCACCACTCTCATCTTCTTTCTTTGGCTAAATGACACGTTTTATTTTCTTTGACCCAATATGCTCCCAAGCCCTGCCGCTGCTCCCCCACTCTTCCCGTTTTTTTTTGTTTTTTTTACCTACTTGTATTTTTCTGCCACTCTCTTCTCTCCAGTCACGTTCAGCCTCTCCTGCCCTCCTGTGCATCTTCATCCAGCTTTCCATCTTCCTGTGGAGGAGAGAGGGTGAGGAAGTGCTGGGCTCTTGAGTTGTGTACTTCCACCTGGCCTGCTCTCTAATTACTGCATACTTCTTTAGAGGAAAAATTTAGTGGGGTGGGGGAAAAGGGAAACGAGGAACAAGAAGACTGCAAGCACTTGTTGCTCCAAGTGAACGTCTCCAGCGAACTGGTGTCACGTTGGTAGAAGAACTTAAGCTTTTAGGCTTTTTGTGATTTTTTTTTCTTTTTTCATAAAAGCTCACTTTGAGGAACATTTCATGCTCTGTGTCAATGCCACATTCACTTCCCCTTGTGTTGCATTAAATCTCCACTCAGAAGTTTTGCTATTCACCTTCTGCACCCAACGTGAATGTAACAAATTGTTTTCCCATTCAGTCGCTGCCTTCCACGTTCTATCTCTCTGTGTGACAGATGGCTCTTAATGCCACACAAATGGGAGGCACTAAGCAAGTAAACAAACAAGGTGGGATCAATATCCAGGGAGACTAATTGCACAATGTCCCAAACAATTTTGCCAAAGCCTGCTTTTAGTAATTTGTTGTTTTAAACCCTTGTCTGCCAGATAGAAAGTACGACTGGGCTGTCAGTGCTAGTAACAACAAACCAGCATGAATAAAAAAAAAAGAATATTGTTACTTCATTATCCTGTTACAACAGAAACATCTTTGCAACAGCCTGAGTTAAAATTGCAGTTTAATTACTTAAATTATCTCTTAAATGTCAGCCTGCTTTATCAATACTAAAAATGGTTGATGGATGTTTTGGATCCTTAGTCCTGTGGAAATCCCAACAGTGTCCAAGGTTCAATGTTTGGAGTCATTTTGTACAAAATCTGAGGTGTAAATTAGAAATATAAGAAGATTTCACAATATTGAAACATCTCAATAAATACTAGCCAGTTGCAGTCATCGTGGCTTCGCCTGATGAAGTTGTAATAGGAGATGCTCCCACTACTCTTAAATCATTTGCTTTGCAGGATTTTGGGTTTCCAATAGAAACGACAAATGGTGACAGAGTGATAGACAAGACACAAACATTATGTAAGCACTGCGAGTAGTTCAGATGCTGAATGAAGCAGAAAGCATTGCTAAAATGGCAGCTGGCTTGGGGTATATTGAGCTGCAATCTATAAAAATGGAGAATATGGCCAGCATAGATTTGATCTTTGACATTTTCTTTAAAGTATTTTTAAAATCTCGTCCTGCTTTATTTTTGTGAAATCAGTATTATGCCTCGTCTCCTGAGTTTTTTTTGGATCATTACACCCCTTGTAACATTCCTCCTTTGTTATTCTGCCCACTGAGAGCCAAACAACCCTTGCCATAATACTGCTACCACCATGCTTGACAGCTGGCACTGCTCATCCAACCAGAGTCCTGGCTTGAATTAGTCACAGTATCTGTAGGGGGATAAAAAGATTAGGGCAATGGCAGCCAAAGATTAATTATTCAAATCCCAAGGTAAATATGCAAATGATTGGCCAACAATTATATACAAGAAGGGTGTGATTGCTCTAATGTTTCCACTAAATGTTGAGAACGGTGTAAGTTATCGTCAACATGCTACTTTCAACATCCAATGATATTCCTTTTACACATCATTTTCTGTCAGCAAAAAACTTCCAGTCTGTGGAAGCATGTTGGCAAAAGATTAATTTAATGAATAATTTTGAATTTGAGTGTAGATTTATTTCACTGTAGACAATCATAATGTTATTCCAACAGTTTCCAGTTCATAACAAGTTTGAGTCTGAGCGTCTCAGATCATTTTTATTGCTTTGAGAGCTTCATGTTGGGTCTGATAGTTGAAACTTTAACACAGTTGGGGGTTCCAAAGGCACAATGATCCTAATAACACATCAGATCTGGTTCTGAACTGGTCAAATCAGGTTGGCATTAAGTGATGGAATGGCCACAACCTCAAACATGTTAAAAATCTGTGGACTTTGCCTAAAAACCAAGTTTATCTAAGAAATCCATCAATTTAAATAAGTTCCTCCAGCTTATCCACATAAATTTAAACTTGTGGACGTAACTCTACTTTTTGTAAATCAGTGATGTCATTTACTGAATGATCTTTCCATTCTGAAAAAAAGAATGAGGCCTTAAACCTTAAGATGAAATTCACATCCTTTTGTAGAGTATAAATAAACATTGCACTACCCTGTGTACTGCATGCATTTTGCTGAATGTTATGAGATTTTTCTCTCCATCTTCACTGTTCCAACATCAAGTTATCTTTTTATAGCCCACATCGGACTGGTTGTTGTGGTCTTTTTGAGGCCGAGGACACACACTGATTTATCTAATGATTGTCAAAGGTGCTTAGCTCTTTGTGGCTATTCTAGTAGGCCAAGTGATTTGCAGAGGTTGTAGATTTATCAGAGTTAGACAGCCAACTCTCCTGTCTCCATAAACAGAAACACACATGTGGAGGATGCTGGTTTTACATTGGGTTTCAAATCATCCCTGATTCCTCAATGTTCTGTGCTCAAGCCTAGCTTAGGTGCCTGGCTTTTTCTGTGACATTTTCTAGGCTGGTACAAGGACATACCCTTCCTCCTCCCCTCTTCTTTACCCATTCCTCCCAGTTAATCAGACTGGTGTGAAAAGGACGCTGATAAGCCCATTGTCTGGGTGACAATGTCTTGGTGATAGGCCGTAGTGGCCAACTGGATGGTGCTTCGTCCCTTCTCCGGCATCAACCCATCGCATATTTCCTTGCGCCGAATCTCTCCCTCGCTCCTCACCGCTATTATCAGTCCTCCTTTCTCCAACTCTTTGCCCGCTGTGCCTTCACCAGGTCCACTTCCCCGCCCCTCACACCTTTAAGCATCCCCCAAGCTTCCCCTGCCTGACCCGTCTCTTCATTCCCTCTCTGCTCTCCCTGCTCTTCCCTCTTCTACAATGAGCAGCGCAGAGCCACCAGAGGGAACTCATTAGTGCACTGCTCCCAGGTTAATTGGCTTCCTCAAAGAAAGGGACTGAAAAAGAAGAAATGAATGAGAAGAACACCCACTCTGTCCAGGGAAAAAAAGGGAATCGACCTGCGTGTTTCTCATGCTGGCAGCTCCTCTAAACAGTGATGCAGCTGCTGTCAGGCCAGATGTGATCCTCTCCCACTGATTAGCACTGCAAGCCCCGTTAGCGGCACATGTGGAAGGGGGCGAGGCCTTGGCCTCTATTGTTAAGTTTATCTACAGTGGAACTATGTAACAAATCTGTAAGGCGCCCCGCGTGACAGGTTCATATTTCTCTTTGCAAAGGGAAACGATAATATCAAGCTGAATAGAGCGTTATCTGATGGCTATCAGGGTAAATCTATATGGAGATGGACTCGTGTGCATCCATGCGTCCTTGTCTGTAAAAGGCCTACCAAAGTGTGCCTCAAGTTCCCCGAGGGCATGAGGCGGCCCTGGATGTCCCTAAAACACAGAGGGAAATGACTCTTAACAGAGTGTGTGATCGGAGTGGTGCTTATGATAATGCCAGGAGAGTGTGAGTAGAGTCTGGAGTGCAGGCCACTTTTTAATTATCCACATTGCCTTCTGTCACCTTGGGCAACCAGCGCACGTCAACCAGACAAACGTCTGGCTTGAATATGTCACAGTAAGCTGAAAAGACATCTGATGGACATATTTTAGCTTATTCATGAGATTGTTTACATGAATATTTTCAGTGCTGAAGTTTTTCATCATGAAATGCATAAAGTAGTGTTGGGATGCGATGAAATATTTTATGGAGTTATTTGCAGGATCTTCACAATTAATCAGAAACTGTCCGTCGACAAAATAAGCAACATTTTCAGTTCAAAAACTATTTTGCTGCCAAATCCCTAAATAGATATTAGAGCTCTACAACAAATACATTTATTGTTTTTAATCTCATATTTAAGTTATTCAATCATATTGGAGCAAAGTGACATTATGCTTTTTAGAAAGCCTTCATCATTCATGAAACGTCTTTAGAAATGTGGACTGTGAACTCCAACAATCTTTTTTGATGCTTTAAAATCCACATAGTTAAGAATCAAAATTAAAGAAGACATGCGGCAAAGATCATTAGACTTAATAAGAGTCGCATATTAAGCCGACAGGTTTTTCCATTGGATTGTCTATGTATTCAGCTCCATATATTTGTCCATAATCTCTCTCCAGCTTTCCTGTCCCAGCTAAAGGAAAACCTTACCCACAGCAGTGAAACATGATGCCACCACAATGTTTCACCTTGGAGATTATATGTTCAACATGATATGAAGTGTTAGTTTTCCATTATGCATGTGTTTTGTTTACAGTTCAAAAAATTCAATTTGGTATCATTTATGCAGAGCTTTGTCTTCCATCCACAGCTTAAGTGGATGACCATGTCTTTGTAAGTTTGCAGATGTGCCATGCACCTTTCTGTTTTGAGATGGTGGATTGAACAATGCACTGTGAGATCTTAATATTTGGAGTATTGTTCTATAACTTTACTGCTTTAAACACAGCTTTATCCCTGATTTGAGTCTGTATTCCTTGGTCTTAATGATGCTGTTTTCACCAACATTCTGGCTCTCCAGACACTAAAGGGCCACATAAATAGCTACAGTGGGCCTTGAGTTTGACACATGGCATATATTGTAGCTCCATATCAATGTAGCTTTAGGGGTAAGGAAGTCTGTCAGATGTATTTTAAGAAAGTTTAGATTAAATTAGGGCTGCACAGTGGCTCTGTTTTATCACCGCAGCGAGAAGTTTCTGTGTTTACATCCTGGACTTTTTCTTTCTGCATTCAGTTTACAGTCTCTACTGAAGTGTGTTCAGTCTGGATAGTTTGGCTTCTTGCTCTGTACAATTTGTCAGGGACATGGGGGTTGAAGGCTTAAAACTGTCTCTATGTATCTGTGGGTACTTGGTTATTTTTTCACTCTGATGCACCAGCAGTCTGTCCGTGGTGCATCCTTCATCTTGCCCATTAGCCAAAGATGGGCACCAAACTTCCAACGGTCTTTTAAATATTATCTAGATATAGAAAATCAATAGAAGATGCTGAATAGGATTTTGCACTGATTTCATGACAGCCACACACTTTGCAATTACTATAGCCTGACTAAGACATCTGAGCTCCGACCCACTGATGTAAAAACAACACTAACAGGGGTACTTTGTGGTTTTTATTGCTGAGGTACAAGCCATATTAGACATAGGATACCTCAGTGAATGATACACAACTTTCCTCCCTCATTACCCATCGACTTTTCCCTTTTAATTCTGGTTTTCACAGGTGAGACGGGAACAGGATCGGCCGTATAGAGCCTCAACCAGCACAGGGATCATTTTCAGATGATTCTCTCCAGAATGCCTACCTAGCCATATCGTGGGATTACAGGGACAGGAGTACGGATAGCTGCAGCATTAGTCACAAAGCTCATCCCTTTTCTCTCCCGTCTTCACTGCTCCTCTGGCTCTGCTTTGGCTGCGTTGGGCATTACTACTTGTTAACCTGAACCACCAACAGCATGAACACTCACAAACATATGCACATCATGCATGCACGCACACACCAACCTCCCTGCTTGTCTTTTCAGCAGGGAGAGAAAGCAAAAAGCAGACAGACGAGGGGGGTTGCTGCATAGATTCACTGCCATTGTGTGTCAATCATTCTGTGTGTGTGTGTGCGAGAGAGAGAGAGAAAGAGAGAGAGACGAAGAGAGAGCTCTTGCCTCCAGTGATTAGCTCTGTCAATGCAGGGCTCTTGCTGCTTACAGAATAATACAGTAAGGCCTTGAGGAGCAGGAGGGAGAGAAGAGGAAGGCGGTATGCCTGTAGGCCTGCAGGCTCAGCGGTCAATGTTCTGTGTTATTGTGCATGAGTGTGTGTACCTATGGCTGTTGCAGAGAGTGTGCTTATGCATCGTTCTCATAGTGGGAGTTGATGTTTGTCTGGCAATACCCTAAATAAAAGGTGATAGTAAACACAACCTGAGCTCATGAACTTGTCAGTTCACACACACAGGAGTTGTGTTTCTTCATCCACTGGTCAGTAAGCCTCACACATTGCCCTCTCTTCCTTTCTCTCTTTTCATACTGGCCTGCTTCTTCCTCATGCTAACACACACACACATGCACACAAGCATCTTTTTGCTCATTTCCCAAGTGGGTGTGCAAGCGCAATTGCCTTGAGCTGCAGATGAACATGAAATAAACACAAACTTGGATGGTGACAGTTTCAAATCGGCTTTAGATCACTGTGAAAGGTAAAGGATTTGGATGCTTTTTTCGGTCCTGAGGAGATAGGATGCAGTCTTGGAGGGGAGCCCACTCCTCTCAGCCTGTTGTGGGCTGGGTGTCTATCTTCTAATCTTCTAAAGCGCTGTTAACACCGTTTCCATGTAGCATGGCCTACATAGTTAGTTAGCACATGCCCATCTATGTAGGCCAAGATAAAAAGGCGTCACTTTCAGAATGATGGAGGAAGATTTGTTGTAATTAATTTTTTTCTTCTGTTTCACTATCCAGAATTACCTCTTTGGTTGCTGCTTTCTTTCTTTCTTTTTCTCTTTCTTTTCCCCCCTACTATTTATCAGCACATTTTTTAATTAGGCATTCATGGTATAATCCCCTTTTTAAAAATTCATTAATCCATTTTTTCATAAATCTTATAAGGAATAATTAAGTTCTCAAAAAGAGGATTTTACTCATTTTCTACCTAATAACATCATGGTATAATAATAATAATAATAATAATAATAATAATAATAATAATAATAATAATAATAATAATAATAATAATAATAATAATAGACGACCATTTTAATTTTATTGACATTTAATCTGCATGTTTGACTGTCCAAATCATGATATTTTAAATATAAATATATATATTTAAAAAAAATCATATATTTATGCCACTTAATGCTTTTTCACAGTTTCCCTTCACACTACGTGAAGTACTAGGGGTGGAAAAATCAAATTAGATACTCTATTGAAATTGCTGCTCTTGTTATTCAGAGGCTGGTTTGGGTTCTTTTGTGTGGGTGTAATTATTCTCCACTATCAGGACGGTCCACGGGGTAATTAGTAACTTCTCACCAAATTCCTCTCTTCTTCGCCCCAGATCCTTATCACCTCAGCTGTGACATTTAAAAAAAAATTATATATATACAAAAAAAGATTTATATGTATATTGCTATTATGGCTTGACTTTATATATATATATATCACCGCATATATATATGGCTGTTGTTTATAACTTATTGCATTCATTTATGTTTGTGTGGGTTATTGTGTAAAAAAAAGAAAAAAGAAAAAAAAAGAAAGTTATCTTAGTGGTTCGGTAACGGAGGAAAACTGCGCCATAGATGCGGGGTTTGCAGAAGTGCTGCGCGGAGCCAATCAGAGGAAAGTTCGGCAGATATATAGTTGGCTGGATTTAACGAGGGCCGATGAATGGATGTTGTTCAGTCCATAACGAGGCAGCAGGAACTGCTGCACGTCCCCGTGGGTTGTTTTTCTTTACTACTTCACACTTTCTCTACCACAAAACACCATGACATATATAAGACAATCTTAGTTGTTGTTTTTTTAAAAAAAAAAAAAAAAAAAAAGCACGGGAAAAATCTATTTATAGCAAGATAAGGCAGAAAAGTTCGATTTAAAAAGAAGCTGAAGATACATATGTTTCTTTTTACTAAGTGGCCAGTGTTTACCGATATTTAATTGCTAAAAATCGAGCCATGCTGTTGATTGTTGCACAGCATGACGCAATGCTGTTTCTACAAGTATTTATTTTTATTTTGGGTCCCTCCGTTGTTTTCAAGGGCGTTTTTAATCTTAAAGCTCTGCGCAGCGAAGACTAATGATAGCTCTGTGTTTTGATTAGGCATGTAATTTCCAAGAAGCGGAAAAAAGAAAAAAAAAAAAACTTTCTGATCATGCGAGGCATTCTTTATTAGAATTTTTTTGGTGCAAGTAATTCAGATGTTTTGTTTCCCCCCCCCCCTCTCTCTCTCATTTAAAAAAAAAAAAAAAAACAAAGCAAAAGTGTTGTATTGCTTTCAGGTGCTTGAGTTCATCTTGTTCGTTTGTGCCACATGCAGGCCGTGACATTTTGTGAAGATGATGCGCTTCATAAAAATTACTGAAATGTTTTCAGCATCAAATATGAAATAAATTTTAGAAAACATTTTTTAAAAATGTCTTGTGGAAGTTTTAGGAAACCAAACAGATTAATCCTTGAGTCAAATCTGTAAAAGAAGAAAATATATATACAAAAATATATAGCAGCAGGTGAGGGAGGAGCAACAGGTGATGCAGATCTGAACTGAGATGATTTTAAAGATGCTATCTGGTGGTGTGTGTTTTTCACCTACAAATTTAACCCAGCAATAAATATTATACAGTGTATTGAAGTTAAATAATGATCTAACAAAATGCATTTTGTTTTAAAGGTGGTTTAATAAACAAAACTTTACTGACTCTGTTTTGTGTGTATTTCTGTTGATGACATCACAAGAGGCACAAGAACAGGAAATCGGCTGATCAGGAAGGGACTTTTGACCGGTTTTGAGATAAATTTGAACCAAGCTTGACTTTCTTATTCTGCTGCTTTTATAAATCCTTCTGTTGGTGAACATTGCCGAAATTCTTGCAGTCTTCCTGAACGTTGTGCTACAGATGTTCAGCACAACTTAAGAATAAATTTAATAGAAAAAAAATGCAAATAAAAAAGGAATAAATTGGAAAAAAAGAAAATGACAAATGAATGCATTCAGATAAAGCATCAGCAGTGAATTTATGTTTTTTGTGATGTCATTAGTGTCCATGGAAAACAGTTTTTTTAGAGAGTAGATTGTATGTTGATTAAATATTGTCTTACAACAAAATACAAAACACTGACTATTACATGTTGTTTTATAGCCGATGGATATAAAAGGGGAGTTTGACTGCCTGGTGGCGCTAAGATGATCATGGATGGACGGAGTTTGGCATGCGTGTGTGTTTTTTATTTCTGAAAACAGCAGCTGAAGCTGTTTGTGTCTCAACACAGCTCCAAACAAGCAGTGATAATGTGCGATTTTTAGTAGAGAAAGAGAAAGAAAGTGGTGGGTATACGGTTCGTGAGGAAGAGAATAAGGGTGGGGGTGTTTTCTAATCAGAGTCACTGTCGTTTTGTTGTCACCTGCTTCCAGACATACAAAGTGGCATTTCCTGACTGTTCCCATCCCCGTCTGAGTTATCTGACACCCCCCTAAAAAATACGGCTACCGGGGAAGCAGGGGAGACGAGGCACCGCAGCCTTATCCCGGTAAGGAGATGGCTTCTTATCAGATCAGGCTAGGAAGTTTATTTTATGGACTAAATCTGGATAGAGGGGATAAAGAAATGACACATCCCTTGCGGACACAAAGGGAGAAGGAGATTAGTCCTCCAGCAGCATATATGGCTTTAGTTCAACCTGACAGGCAGCGGATTGAAAGGTCATGAAATAATAATCCCCCTATTCTTCTGCTGTAATCCTACGAGGGTGTGTTTCACTATGGGAACGTATATAGGCAGAGGCTATGTGCTGCGGGGTGGATGTTCATTTTGTGTTGTCACTGTATTTAGATAGACATCCAACACTGATTTAAATTAATTAGACTAATTATGACTGAAGAGGGGGTTTTTTCATGATGAATGTCAGCGCCTGCACGACTGTCTCTGATGTTAGGGTTGAAGGCTTTATGTCAGTCATGTCTGCACATGTGCTGGAGGTTATTTTCTGTGCTTTTTTTTCCTGCTTTTTCATGTTACACAGATTGGTTGGATGTTAAAGGGACATTACAGAAATGTTGTTTCATCATCGGTGACTCTTCCATTGGCATGAGATTTTCATTATATAACTTTGAGTAAAAATACCATAGTTTTTTTTTGTTCTTTTACAATTGTATTTGCAAAACCACAAATCTCTAGACCTAATATTGCTTTATTTAAAACAGGAACATAACAATAATTCTTGCAATTATTGTTACATTTATGACATATAGACGCATCTTCATTTGATTAAATTATGTTTGAGCAGTTAAAACTCAGAAATTAAAGCTGCTGACTTGATTTACTAATGAAATGAAAAAAATACATGTGAAAAGAAGACTGACCCACTGAGCAACACTCTAGCTTTTCCCACTTTAGATGAGGCGTGATGCTTGTGATCTTGAGTGGCTTTGCACAAGGGGTGCAACAGTTGTAGTCAATGTCCTGGAAAGTGTTGGAGCACACTTTTCTACCAAACATTTTCCTTCCACTCAACTTTCCATTGATACAGCACCCAGCTTCTCCAGACCCGATTGACTGTCATCTGAAGAAATGTCATGATGGCAGTCTTCTCCATGACTATGTAGACCTTAGTATGGTCATAATATTTCTGTGATAAATATATATATTTTTAATATTGATCTTATATAATATTGTAATTTTTGGAGATTTGAATTACTAAATTAACTTTTTAATAATATTCTCATTAAATGACTTCATCTGCATTTGTTTTCAATTGTTTGTAGTGAAAATTGTCATAAATTTTTTCCATCTTTTGCTTTTGATAAAGCAATGGAAGTAACCAGCAAACTTTACCTGGTTAATTAGCTTTAGTTAATCAGTCTAGAGTCAGGTGCTGAACAAACTTGCCACACTTTGGAAGCCGAATTTTGAAACAGAACTGCACCAACACAAATGATTTGCAGTTACACCTTTTGTTTGTTTGTTGGGACCATAAACTTTCCCAAACAGCCAATGCTGTCTTCTTTGTATGTGTGGGGAAAATGCGATTCGCTTCGATCCTTTTATTGATTTTGAACCACAACTTTTTAAAATCTCAGGAACTGACACAAACCGAATCACAATAAAGGAGAAAAATATGCTACCTTTAGTTTTAGGGCTTATCGATCAGCTTCAAAGAAAAAGAGTTTGTAGTAAAATTGTAGTACAGTTTCAGTGAGCTGACCGGCAGTGTGGAGCAACAGTGTGAAGTAAGGGAAAGTACTGTGCCACAGTGTACTCCATCGGGGAGAGAAAACTCTAGCATTTCAATGAAATGACTTTAAATTGCAGAAATAGGATAAAGAAATATCTTCTCAGTCTTTGAAAATATAACTTTTAAAAATCAGGCCACTACACTTGCAAGCGTCATGAAGGACAGAAAGAAAAAAAACTTCTTTATTTTTTTTAATAATCTAAAATCATGTTTAAAATAAAGAGGCGAGGATTATGCAACGGTGAGAGAGTGCAAACTAGTCTGGTGATGGCTGTGTTTAGGGCCATGATGGGAGGGAGCACACAAAGCGCATCAGCATGATAATCAAGCATCAAAAATGGGAGAGGGGGAGACTCGGTGCAAACTAATGTATTCTGCACAATTACTCAATTAATAATTCTTTTTCCATTACCGTGCTATGGAGACTTGGAGGGAAAGGAGGGAGAGAAGTGGAGGGAAAAGATTTTCTGAAACCGGGAAGGAGACAAATGAAGGAGGCTGGAGGGGAGACGGAGGAGAGAGAGGGAGGGAGGGAGCACATCAGGCTAAAAGATCTGCAATGGCTGTATATTTCCCAATGCCTAGTTAAGGCTGCAAGGCAGGGGTCAGAAAACTTAATTATAGCATAAATGGATAGAAACTTCAGCATGATAAAGAGAAACATGCAGACAGATTGGAATGGCAAGGACAGGTTTAATACTATCTTCCCTTGTCTGCCTCCCCTCCCACAATGCAAGCCAGAGACCCACAATCACACGAGGAAACGTCCCGCACACCCCGGCTGACAATACCACTAATGCATATCAAAATTACATACTCCACAACTGCAGGGCATTTCTGCATGGCCACTCTTACTTTCCAATTTTAGGAGTTCAAGAAAGAACATCTTCCATGTAATGGGGATATCACAGTGAACTTATTTCCATGGGCTCTCTTCCGATAAGCGTCCACCTGTGGTGTAACAACAGTTATTAAACCATATCTACACTGATGGACCAGCTGAATAAATATTCTCTCTCTCTCTCTCTCTCTCTCTCTCTCTCTCTCTCTCTTTTTTTAATTCATCCCTCCTCCATTAATTCTGCACACCCTCTTCTTTATTTGTGTCCATTTTAATATTATTTTCCTCAGCGAGCTGCATGTGTGCCTTGCAACTCCTCGTGTCTTGATTTCAAATCGTCGGCGGGCCAACGCGCGCTGTCTGCCGTGCAGGCCCGCAATCTATTTGCACGGTATGAGATTTGCATATCTGCAGCTCATGAGGCAAGGCTTTAATTTCCTCTTGCCGGAGATAAACATCACCTTGTTGGAGCAGATGGGCAGAGGCAGGATGGGGTCAATGAAGAAGAAGCAGGACAATGGCACTGGTTCAGACACTGAACTGGCAAAAGTAATAAAATTGCACCATTTCCATATGGTGTCTCTTTTTTCCCGCGGTAAATTAAGATCAAATATGATTTAGGGAGATGCTGGAAACTCTCAGAAGCCAGCTTTTGACGGAGAGGCTTGCTACGTATGTTTAGATCCTAGATTTTTAACTTGTGATCCACCGATGAGCGAGTCTCTTTCTCCTTCTGCCGTGGCCGCCAACTTCATACTGCCTCTGTCAATACTTATTGAATACAGTTAATAATCTCCGGAGAGGCAGAATCTATTCCTTGCGAGATGAGAGGTGCCACATTCTGTGAATTAGAGTGTCAACTAAGCACCTTTCCAGTGACAATATCAGACACAGAGGAAATGATTAATTATCTTCAAATAGACGGGATCTAATCAGCATCTGAGTGGGAATTCAGTCCAAGGAGCTGCAAGCAACTGGAGACTCTTGTGAAGATATTTATAATCCTTGAAACTTTTTAACTTTTTAGTCATGTTAAAAAAACAAACGTGAGTGTGGCGGGCATTTTTAATTAACCTCCTTGATTTTGTGTAACAATATGCACATATACAGACTAAAAAAAATATGCATCCATGAACATTAGCTTCCACATTTGGGTATGTACTTTGACTGGGCCATCTAACACACAACCATGATCTGATATCAAGCAGCTTGTGTAGTTATGACTGTGACTCTTCTGGGAAGTGAAGATCTCAGGTCTTTTATGCTGTTTTACAGGAATTCTACAGCATAATGCTGCCACTACCGTGTTCAGTGTAGAGATGTTGTGTGCAGGATGGTATGTGATGTTTGCAGCAGAAGGCCAAAATGTTTAAGTGTCTTTACAAGATGAGGAAAACTTGTAATCTAATTACTCTTACAAAAGAAAACCAGGCTTTTCTGTTGCTTCTTCTATAGAAGCAGAGATTGCATTTCATGTAACGATCCCGACTCTCCAAAAAACACAAACCAATCTGGAAAAAAAAAAAAGAGCAGACACGGCTACACATGTTCATCTTAAACATGTGCAGGACCCCATTGTCACAAGTACATCTTATTTTCAAAGGCCTCGAAGACGAGAGGAGCGAGGAAAAGGCAAGAAATCTGCATCAGAGTGTTAATTGAATCAGACTTCAGTCATACCTCGTCTTCTCCTCCCTCCTGAGGCAGCTCGCGATTTCTCGGCTAGCTGGAGGAGAAGATGAAGGGAGCTTTCAGCCTCTTAGAAGATGATGGTCGGGGGGGGGGAGGAGGTGGTTAAAAAAACGCAGAGATTAAGAAGGAGAGAGAGCGACTGAAAAGAGGGATGGGGATTATGTCATCTACAATTGATGTGCTCTCTTAATGTACCTTTAAACATGTGCCACTGGGGCCTGCTTTTATAATTTCTATTCACACATGGGAGCGTGGAGGGGAGGGTGTTGAAGTATTAACCCAGAACTACTTTGCAACAGATGTGTGGCTCGTGTATTGAGAGTGGTTATCAGGATTTATGTCACTTTGATATGTATACACGTGGAGGATCACCTTTTTTTTTTTCGTCGGGAGGACGTCCGTTTCTACTCGGCTTCCCATACTCTGCCATGCATTGTGCCGATCTCCATATCAAAAAGACACCCTTTATCGAGCGATCTTCAGGACAAAATGTGTCATTATTCCACGGGAATCTCCCTGCAGTCTAGTCCAACTACAAGCAAAGGATTTAATAAATTGACTGATTCTCTTCTACCAGCTGAATGAATTGTGTGCTAAATTGCTGCTTGTCTCAACAAAATGACAGCAGACAGAGTGTGCAAGGAAGATCTACAGATCTTATCCGCAAAACTGTTATTGGGTTAAGTGTACTTTGATACGTGTGTGTGTGTGTGTGTACCTGCTCGGTGTGTCCATAGTCTGTGCAACCATTCGATTAAATCCACAGCTATCACTAACAGGATTAGCTGAGTGGACAGCAGAAGTCTATCATTGCTTATTGATTTCCTCCCGATTCCCATCAGCCCATCAGGGCAGAACATTCTGCGAGCGGCCCCAGTGGGAATCGCGGCGACGGGCCGGGGTTAACGCATCTGAGACGCTTCAAAGCAGGTGCCCATCTTTCTGTGTCAGGAAAAGTCAAATAAGTCAAAGCTATCTGGGGCAACAGATGCGCTTGTCTCTCTCCCCCTCCAAGTGAAAAATACAGTCTGACTCCATCTCAAGTGGAAGACTAAGGGATCAATCGAATCGATGGATTAGTATAAGAAGGTGGTGCTGAGTAACGGCACCTGAATGTCTCTCGACACCTTGGAGATCAGAGCAAACCTTGCCTGTCTTTTGTTTTTGATTGTACTGTAAGCATTGCACATTGGAGGGAGATTTACTGCGAATTACAACATCAGCTCCTGTCTTTGGTTTTCCTATAGCAATTTTATGAATGTGTTTCCTATTACAGAAGTAACTTTCTAACAAAACTGGGTGATTTTATTCACTAGAACAACACAATTGCAGTACATGATTGTGAAGCGTAAGAATTGTTGAATAAAGAATAAATAGAAAACTGTAGCATGTATTTGGATTCAGCCATTGATCTTTGCAAAATAGCATATTTGTGGAGAGCACAACTACTAGATGCCCAGTTAGCTGAATTTGTAGATTCTTTAGAGGTTTTTTGTCTGATTTATATTCCCTTTGCCCAGCCTTTCTGGTCAGCTGGACGACCATGTCTTCTTGTGTCATAATCTTCAAATGATCAGATCTTGGTTTGGACAATGCTCAGTAACATATTCAAAGTTTGGAAAACTGTTTTAGGACATAACCTTGCTTTAAACTCCTCCACAACCTTATTACTGACCCGGTCTTGTTCTTCATGATGCTGATTGTCCTTGTGATGTTTGAAAATGTGGAAATATTTAAGTGTTAAAAACATTCATTTGTATTTACCTTATCCAGCTTGGATTATTACAAGACTTCTTTACTGTTTATGTAAAAAGCAGCTGATAGAAAAGATTGCCTAAATCTGTTTCTAAGTTAGGATAAACCGGCTGCAAAAGCATCCGTCTGACACACCGACCTTGTTATTATCTCCCTTTACAAACAATTCATACGGAGGAGGCTTTTGAATTCAATTAATTTGAAGAGATATAGTGATAATTTTCCATTTCTTCACAGCGTCCTCCAAATGTTATTTTAGATGTCCTGTTTATATTTTTTCCTTTCCAATGGCAAAAATGATTACAGACTCAGCCAATCAATGCTGTGTTTATACCATGTACTACTTCAACGTTTCAAGCAGTAAACTTTTTTTGTGAAACTTCCAGAAAAAAAGAAAAGAAACAGCCTCTCAATTTTAGCCACAGACGTGAGCTCAGCTCCGACAACCTTGGGCTAAAATTCATGAAAAACACTCAGTAGAAATCTGAAAATCAGTTGGACGATTATATTCATATCAATGCCAGGAAGATCTGAAAAACGCTGGAGGAAATTTGCAATTTTTTTTTTCTTTTCAAAACCGAGATGCAGGGCCGTAAATGACAATGTGCCGGTGATGTTGTTGAAATCCTCATCTCCAAGGAACGTCCAAATAATGCAACTTTGATTTTGGTCATATCAATGCTGCACATTCGCTTTGCAATGAATTTAACTATGTTTGAAAAAGTTATAAATTATGGGGATTAATTTCTATTTGAGAAACTGAGGCGAAAGCCAGAGACGACATCAGGGTGAAAGAAGATAATTATAGACACAGCTGATCCTTTTACTACTTACCTTTTAGAAAAAACAATTCACTGCCCTATAACAAAATCTTCATTGTCAAGTTTTTCCTTCTTGACACCGTGGATCTCTTTCCAACCTTACCAAAAACTAAATGACTTGTAATTATTCTTTAGCTTTTTTCAAAGTAGCAATGTTCACCCTAAATAGAGGTTAAACCTTCTATTTTAAACAAAATTTAACATTTTCTTAGGCTTTTTGTTCTAAAAATCAGAACGCCGGTGATTTTTAGACCAGAGGTCCAACAAAAGGTGTCACAACACAGTGAAGCAGAAGACAAGAAAACATAAAAATATTTTCTTTTTCTTATTTAGAAGTGTCTTTAGGAACAGACGAGGTCACTTTATATAGCGAGCACAAGAGCAATACAATGAGTAATAAAAGTTAAAAAATACAGAGTTACAAAAATAGAGAGTGGAGCTAAATAACAATACAAAAGTAAAATTCATTTAGTTTAATCATTTATTTGATAGAGTTGCATAAAAGGCTATTTTTTTTAATCTGCTTTCACTTCATTAGAAAAGTTCTTGACCGACTGAGACAATAAACTAAACTGCACTGTGTTGTAGCAAGGATTGAACTGGAATGCCTAGGGAGAATTTGGAGAGACCAATTTACCTAACAATCATGTTTTTGGACTGTGGAAGGAAGCATGCACAGGGAGAACATGCAAAGACCCCGGGCCGGGAATCGAACCCAGGACCTTCTTGCTGCAAGGCAGCAGTGCTACCAACTGCGGCACCGTGCAGCCCATGAATTTTAGTCATATTCAATAAAATAAAAAAAGTTCAATGATTTAACACTGGATTATTATCCAAGACTTTATTTCTATTAGTTATTATGATTTTCTTCTGACAACTAATGAAAGCACAACATTAAACCAATGAAAAGAGACATTTTTTTATATAGAAATGCAGGTTTTATAAAACATCTGTTTTAATATCTGGTTAAAGGTCATTATTTTCTAAAGGTACTTTCAATCTATCAGGAAATCTTCACCGGAGCACATACTGCAACTTATTGAATACGGCTGTTTTAATCCTACAAATATATCTTTTATATTATAAACTCTCTTTGAAACAATTGACAGTTTTTCTTGGTAGCTACTGTATAAATAATCTCAAACGATTTGCATTGAATTAAACTGAATTTTTGTTCCAGGAAACATGTTATATAGCCATCCCAAAACCTCCATCACTGTCCTCACATAAGGTTTGATGGATGAATGAAGTTCCTTAATGAAATCCTTTAGAGGCTTCAATAGACTTAAGACTGGGTAAAGCTTCAGCCTCCAGCGGAAAAATTATGCAGGAAAATAAATGTTTTAGATCGAAGCACATCTGTTTAGGGCGGCCCAGTCAAAGTCTACACCTAAATCCACAGGATGAGTCTGTGTGTCTTTAAAACCAATCGAATCTGACTGTGCTTGAGATGTTTTTCAAAGAATAAACAGCAAAAATAGTTTTCTCTACATGTGCAAACTTCTTACAGACAAACCCCTAAAGACCTTCAAATGTATTTTAGGCAAAAGATGGCTCTACAATAAATAAACTGAAAGAGGATTGATACAAATGATGATAAACACTCAGGTTATTTATTTAAAAAACATATAAAATTTTTTCTACTTCACAATTCTGCACAGTTTTCTATTGGCCTTTTGCATAAAATCCTATAAAAACTCTTTGCTGACTAGTTGCAAAATAGGTCCAAGTAAAACAGATGTTTTGTTCTTATACACTAATAACTTCACTCATTAAAATTTTATTGCCAAATACTTTCCAAATATTTATCAGGATCTAATTTTCTGATTATTACATACTCTGTGGCTCCCAAGAGATTAATCTTTAAATCTGGCACAGCAATTTGAAGTTGTAAAGTTGCGCACACATACATAGGTTGAGTTATAAAGTTAGATAGCTGTATAGACTTAGTGCTAGAAAGAAAATAGTTTTGACATGTAAATAAGTAGTGTCTGAAAAATGTCTGTAACAAACAAATGAGCAATCTTACGGTGGTTAGGGAATGAATTTACATTTAAAGCTGTCTGTCCCAAACATATTTGACAAACGTTAGCTCATTTGTAGACATTCTTATCTTCCCAAACTGTGGAGGGTTTTCTTTTCAGAATAGGAGATTAAAAATAAGATAAAGTACAGTGGGACAGGGTCTAACGAGATAATAATCAAGGGGAGGCTGACAGCAGTTCACCCTAGATGGTTCAGATGTCAAAGGCTAAAAGAGGCCCGCAGAAATTAATAACAGCGTTTGTGAAAGGGCGCAGAAGACACGCACGGCGAAGCTTAAAACTACCTCTGGATGCAGCTTTGACAGGACCAGATGAAATAGTCCAATTAAAAGTGGTAATTGCCTTGCTAATTTCTCTTATTAATTTCTCGGCGTACGTAGGAGTGAGGCACAATAAGAGACATGTTAACCCCTCGCTGCCTTAATATCTTTACTAATGTCTGCACGTTCTGCATAATGACTCTCCTCATCGCTCCATTTCTTACTCATTTACATCTGTTATCTCTAAGATTAAAAGAAAGGACCTGGTATATTAGGTATTTTCTCAGGGCGAAATCATGATTATTTTTAAATGTTTATTTGGATACATTGGAAGCTATTTCTGTATTGGTAAACAGAAATAGCTTCTGAAAGATAATTACAGATTGTGTGAAATCAGGACACAAATCTGCAACTGGTAAGTTTTACCAGTAAATGTAAAACCCATTCAAAACAAGTGATTTGCTATTAATTTCCAGCATATCTAAACAAATAAATTCCCCCTTTTTTGTGTTTTTCTATAGTTGCGGAAGCACTTTGTGAACGTAAACACACGTGCTCTCTGTTTTCCAGCGAGTTCAAAGGACCTTTATGTTCAAATGTTGGTCATATTAACCTCAGTTCTTAAAATTGCTAATAAAAAAGTCTGACATTGATTTTAGTTGAGGGTGAAATTAAACACATAATTGTTGTTTTTGTAACAAGAACGGGAGAAGATATAAATCAGAGAGAAGTTTTGGAAGTGCTGAAAAAAACAGTTTGAATAATTTCTCCTCTGCTCTCTTGGTTCCCATGGTTTTGTTTGCAGATCTGAAAGCCTCATCTGGACGTATCAAAGGGCAGCTATCAGTTTTGACAGAGATTAGAGATATTAAACATTTCCTTCATTTTTCTGGAGAATTTTAGAGGCAAAAGCAAACAGCCACATAGGAAGCAAAGTCACGTGAATACAAATGTGCAAATATTTTTATTTAATATTTATGAAGTTTTGTTGTTTGACTGCATTGTATATAATTTTGACTTGTATGCTGCTTCTATGTCAGTGATTGAGTTGTAATTACCAGCAAATAGTCTAAAATACTGAATAAGAAAAAACAAAAGGCAACCTTCTGCCACCTATTAGTCTATGAACAGCATTTTGTGTAATAAGTTTAATAAGTTATGGTTTGACTTCATGCCAGTCTTATTAGTCCTTGGTATTGCAAATATGCAGACTTATTAGAAGACATAAAGATGTGATCATGTTCAGTTTGAGAGAAATGCAGCTAAATTAAGCAGGCAACACTGCAGAGATCTTCAATGACTAATTTATTGAGGAATTCAGAAACTTCTCAAAGTATTATGTACTGACTGCATCTGGAATCAGCTCAATGGATGTGGGCATAACTTCCTAAAGATTAATGCTCACGAATAGGTAACATGAAGACTCTCCATCTGCAGCACAAGCATAGAGAAAAAAAATCTAAATCCCAAAGGAAGAACTCCAAAGTTTGGAGATGTTCTTGCGTTTCACCTCAGACGATGTGCTACACTATATGGTCATAACTTTGGAACATTTATTTCTGGAATTTCAGAAATGTAACAATTTATATCTAAGGTCAAAGAATTGTAAAGATGGAAACGGGTTGACAGGAGACATCTTTACCGTCTCTTTCTTGTTCTGGCTCCTCATAGGAACCTTATCAAATCGCAGTGCTGTGATCACATTCCACGAATATTCAAACAATCCCAACGTAAGCTATTTATTTGCTAACCTTAAATAAACATTCCTCAAGCCACGCAGTCAGTAACTGCTACGACAAGCCCTGCTTCATGCTACGAATGAAGGTGCGACATTAAAAAGCAGGTCGAATCAGAATACAGTCTTGTCTGAGTTGACTTTGGACCATTATGTGTCAAAAACTATTCTGGAGACAGATGAATTTTCTCTTCTGCTCCAACTGACAAGGTGGTCAGCTATGTAATTTGTTCCCATCTAGATTTAAGTGTATAGACTAGGCAGTCCATTGAATTCCCATCCGTCATGGTTAGTTACGCGCTTGTCAGCTGCTCTCCCGCTGCCCAGCAGTCTAGCAACCACCCCTGACCTGGAAGCATTATATCTAAATCACATTACATGGCCCTGTGTTCTCTGGATCCCTTTTGAAGTCAGCAGAGTGAGACATCTGTCCAGCCCTGTTTGAGTTTACTTCCCACTCAGCCACCACATCTTAATTAGCCGATCTGATTTTTCTGTGAATGTGTGCGGGGTGTGTTTGGGTGTGTCTGCGCTCCACATGTGTATGGATTTGGTTTTGTTTGTGCAGCCGAGGTGACGGACAGGCTGATGGGAAGATAATATGCCGAGACAACAACCGAAAGGGACCTTGGATTCATTCATCGTGACGATAATGAATTTGAGAGAAAATCCTTGTCTGTTCATTAGCTATTGAGTCTAGATGACACAGCTTTCCTGAAGCTGTCAACCACAGATGTGTCCCGCTGAAGGAGCCTGCAGCACCTGAGTCCTTTCAGGCTAATAAGGTTGCAATTAGCAGAACAGCGAGAGACCCTGAGAAAGGCTTCTCCATTTAGAGTGAGAGGCACAAAAGTGATCTTTGTGACTCCTTTTTTAAATTTAGTTCCACTCGTAGCTTTCAAACAATTTAGATAACATTTTAGTTTGCATGGAGCTTGTTCAGATGACATACCCTCATCACGTCTATCACATTCAATTTAATTATTTATTTGACATCTCTTTGCCTAGGTTGCAGTGATACAACTTAAACCTTCTAAGAACTGTTAAAAAAATAACATTGATGTGCAGTAGCTAATCTTCAAATAAACACAAACAACCCCAGTAGAGGGACTGAGTCACTGTGGGAACTAACGGTGAGCGAGTGAACGATTCACTGCAAACATGTGCAAAGGAAACAAGGGGACAAACAAACTAAACAGATCATGAAACACAGAAGCCAAAATTCACCAAAACACATCAAACAAACTAAAACCCTAAAGTCTTTCAAATATGGTAGAGTTAATTCAGCTTTTGAGAACAGTCCATGCATTTTCAATAAAGGTAAAGTAGGGTAATTTTATTTCTATAGTACATTTTCAGTATCAAGGCAGTTCAAAGTGCTTTACATGAATTAAAAAGGAAGACAAACAAAACAACAAAACCAAAAGAAAGACAAAAAGGTAAAAGTTCAAAACTAAATATTGGTTCCCCATGTTTAATAAGAATGAATAATTTATAAGCTATTAGGGGTTTCTCTGGATCTTAAGTTTGTTTTGGATGAGAGAAGAAGAAAAAAACTAAATGTAGGTTCTCCAAACCGAGGCTATTCCTGAAATTTAACATCAATCTGCATGAATTATTCGAAAAACCATTTCTGTTATGTGTTTATCTTTGTAATTTTGACCAAGTTTTAACTATTTTGCACTATTTTGTTAATAATAAATGTAGATGAATGCTCAGTACCCAGTTTATTAACTGCACCAATGTCACTGACAGAAAAGCAGTCCCAAAGCATGATGCTGCCTCCTCCGTGCTTGACAGTTCCCATATCTCCTATTATAGAGGCGGAACAGCTTCGCCTTTTATAGTTTCCTGATAATTCTGATAAAAACAATGACCAGGTTAATGCCAGAAGCTTCTTGTTGTTAAAGGACATTTAAATGTAGTTTTAGTGGTGTAAGTTTATTTTTTGAGCTCGTACTTTTTTCTTCTACACCGAAAAACATTTACAATAAATTTAAACTTGTTTAAAACTGAGATTTTAGGCGAATGCTTCCACAATGGTTGTTTAACATTTAGTTTTATCGTTGTTGAGGGTTAGAGTTAGTGATTATTGCTTGGTTTACTGGAAGTGTCCATTTTTACATCCTATTTCAGAATTTTGACCAAAAAGCTGAAAGTAGAGGGATGTAAAAGTCAATTAAAATTTTTAGTCATGTAAAAGAAAGTAAAGACGAGGTGTCAGAGGAAGAATTGACTTGTCTCTTCTCCCTGAACCTTTACCTAGAAATATGTTGCAGTAAAATGGTTTTATTTGTATTTTTTTTCCCTGAAAACAAATTAACCTCTTAGTATTTGACCCCTACCTATGTTTTGCTTTCGATATGCCAAATTGAAGATGTCAAGTGGTTGGATTTTGCTAAAATAAAAAATGAAGAAGGAAAAAAGAAAATCAAAATCCTGACTTTCAAAGCGCTGAATGCTGCTTCTATCTTGCTGGGGGGAAAACAAAAAAAACAAAATTAGTGGAATCGTTTGGATTTCAGCCGGAACAAAAATGTTATGTAGGACAAATGAAGATGTATGTAGATGAATGTCTAATTAAACTTAAATATTCTAATAATTTTTTTATGTTTAAAAATGCTCTAAACAAAAACACATCATCTGCGTCATCAGGTTCTTTGTGTTTGTAATTTTTTATATATCTTTCATACTTTGTCTAAAAATGTTATTTTTTAAAAAAAGGTTCTTCAAATTGAATTTGTTGGCAAATTGAATTTAATTTATTGTGATAAACTATCATAAAAATGTAACAAAAGTTGGAAAATCTTTTATAAATATAGAAACTTTTGCAAACACAGTTGGTATTTTTTCAAAATTTCCTTTTTTAACTCTATGCAAATCTTGATAATATTTAAAGTAACATAATTTTAAGGAAAGTCTGTTTGAGCTTATAGCTAGAGAGTAGATTTTATTCTTCATGATCAGGGGAAAATAGATGCAACGGCTGTTTTTAGAAGAGAATGACAAAATGTTCATCACTTCTATTTTTCTCTTCTTTTTTTCCACCAATAGTTTTCATCTCGCAGCTTAGATTCAGTTGGGAAAATATTCTGTGCATTACATTCAGTAAGCCATGTTGGAGAAAGAGGGCACATAGAAACTAGCATGAAGTAAAAGCACTTCCCATTAACACCTGAAAGGACCTTTTCTCATATATGCATGTGCGATGCTGGGATGCATTAACCCTTACCACAAACTGTGTCACTGTGTTCAACTCAAATGTTTCTTTACGTTGCAGAAATCAGATAAATACATACATTGCCTTGCAGGTGAGCAGGTCTTCAGCGGCACTGCAGTAGCAAAAATAAAAAGGATTTGCCCCTTTTGAATTTCTCCTGTTTTGACTTATTATTGTCACAATTAGATGTTTAGAATCAGTAACCAAATTTTAATATCAAAGATAGCAGAGTAGATAGAAAATGCAGCTTTAAAAATATTTGATTTAAGACACACTCAAACCAACCTGACCTTGTGTTAAAAAAAGGTAATTACCAACTAAACCAAATAACTGGTGGCATCAATTATTTGTGATAATTGCCAATAAATCATTTACATCTCAGTGCAGGAATTTTGGCCCAAACTTATTTGCTGCACTTTTTTAAAAAAATTCACCCACAATGTAGGAGTTTTGAAGATGGATAGTCTGTTTAAAACGATTCCACAATCTCATTTGGTCACTGCAAAACTTGACATTGTGCATTTTGGTAGTTAGCATTGTAGTACTGAATTCGATGGTGTGCGTTGGTGCATTTTCCTCACGCACAGCTTAAGTGTGCGTGAGATTAAGGACATTCAAGTTCTGGATATTTTCCGCAGGGAGCAGAATTCACACTCCCTGCAGTTCACCAATTACAACAAGTGATCCAGTTGGACAGCTTGTATAATGTTATTTATTGAAAATGCTGTTAGTTTTGCACCAGATGTACTGGAGCACAAGCGTTCCAAAAACTTCCACTCTATTTCTAGAGGCCACTCCTAAGAAGGTTTGCCACCGCTCCATGTTTTCTTCATTTGGAAGAGCAGCTCTCACTGTGGTTCAAAGGAGGCGCAAAGCTTAAAAATGGCTAGCAAAACACTCCAGACTGATTGGTGTCATTTACTTTGTTTCTCATCTCTTCAGATGTACTGAAGAGATGTACATCTGGCCTACTTCATATTGTCAGACAGGTTGAGTATTGAGATGCTGGGAGTCTCCTAAGGTTGGCAAAGTGACTGTTTGCTCAGCTGTTCGATTGACAGCTGTAATCGATATTGGTCCAGGTGTTGTTGCAGCAGCAAAGGTGGTGTTGAATAGAGGTGACCAAATCATGGAGGAGCAGGATAACGCAGCTTGAATCACTCTTGATCGTTTCTCCTTCCTGAACAGATTGTGTTGGAGAGCAGACCGGCAGACGTAGGTGATCTAGTGGAGATCCAAAGGAAGGTAAGTCAGGAGTAGAAAGGATTGGAGAGGAGCGAAGACTGTCAACTCCAACTTGTAGAGACCCAGGGTAAGTCGAGGGGCGAAGGAAGCATTAAAAAAGCGAAAAAGTTGGTCAGGTAAGTTTGTTCAGAGAGCGGCTTGACTCTAACAGTGGCGGGTAAGCATAAGATGTTCTTCTTCTTTTGTGTTTTATTGGCAGATGGCAACCAACTTAAGGTGCATTTACCTCCACCTACCTGTCATCAATGATATTCAAGCAAGTGTCAAATGGTTGTGTGATAACAACAGGCCACAGCCAAATCATGCTCTGATTGCCATCAGGTGTGCAGGCTGCAGCAGGTGGAGCACATCTTCCACAAAGATCCTCCGCTCAGGACAGATTACACACTCGCACACAAAAATACAGCTGGTCACACAGATCTTTGTCTACAATTTGAAGATGAATCCCACATTCTTTGCCTCAGCTTGGCTCAGCATAAAGAAGAGAAAGAAAGATGCCTCTGTGGTGAACTGCATGACATCATATATTCTTGTCAAGGTTGCAGTCTGTTATTTCTCAGGAATGCAGCAGAATGTCTGACTGTCAGGAGCTTGTTGGAATATAGAACAAAACATCACACATCAAATTTGAAGTTGCTATTTATTTTTTAGAAAAAAAAAATAAAAATCTCATGTCCCTTTAAGAAATTTCTTTGCAGTAAAAAAATGTTTGCAGAACATATTATTCATAACTAGGAATGTCTGGAATGGACTTTTATTTTATTAAAAGAAATACAGTACTTACATTTAAAGTTATGCAAACATTAAAACTGAAATTCTATTGTCTCTGTGTTTATGTGTGTGTTTGGTAATTTTATAATTTAAGTACAGAAGCATTAATATTTGAGATTTGAATCTCAAATAGGAATCACCAAATCATTCAAAAAATCCTAAAATCGGTTAGCAGTAGCGGACGACATACTAATTATGATTGTGTCCATTATGCCACCCTGAACCTTTTACTTGTCAGATCCTAAACTCTCCTAGGCTGTTGCAGACATTTTCCCTGTGATACAGTTTATATAAATTATATCCAGTGAAACTGACAGAGGTGTCTAAAGAGTGCTGGATTCGCTTGCGTACATGATAAGCTGTGATTTGAAGCAACTGTATAGCCAAGAGTGAATGCACAGTAACGTCATTCTATGACATATATAAAGTCAGTTCCAACTCAGTGCAGATATGTAAGTGTAACAATGTTAAATACAAAGACGTTTGGTAGCTGTTGTGAAGAAAGGAAGCTTGATTCCTCCTTCAAAGCTCCACCCTGAGTTTAGGGTAAAAACAAAAGTATTTGCTTTTCATCTTGTTCTTTTATGCTTATGTTTTCTCTTCAGCGCCTACATGGTCGTATGTACGTCTGACTTCTGCTCAGTTTGGTCATATTTATAACGTTCCTACATTTTCCCTCATCTTTTTCAGTACTTGCTCTTGGATGTGATCATATAATACTTTTACAGCTGTTAAATTACATCCTCGGTTCAGTTATCGCCGTCTCATTTAATCAGGAGTTGGTTATTTTTTTTTTTGTGGTTTGTCTGATTCACTTTTTTATTTACAGAACTGACAAAAAGCATCATGAACAGCCTCCATTTCCCAAATCATCTGCATACATATAATGAGAACACACAGAGTTCGCAGCACAAGCACACACACCCACACACACACACACACCCACACATTGGTCCATCTAGCTGCTCTCCATCTGTATATCCAAGGGTCTTTTGCGACCTTCCTCCCAACAAGGCCAAGGGATATTCATACTGATTTATTCAAAGGGATGGTTCTCATTCAATTTTCTCCATATTCATAAGCGTGTTTCGCACCCCCCGCTCTCGTTTTCCTTTTCAGCTTTAAATTAAAGGTACAGGAACGAGCCAGGCCTTTCATCTAGGGCCGGGGTGGAGGTGGAGGGAAGGGTGGGCGGGTGGGGGGGTTTGGAAGGAAGGCAAATGGGTGTGTGTGTGTGTGGGGGACGGGGGGTGTTGGGTGGGGAGAGGTGGAGAGTGTGCTGGGCAAAGCAGGGGAGGGTTTGGTAGTGGTGAGACTCTCAGCACTCTGTATTTATTAGCCCCCGTCCCCTCCCCTGTTGGCCCCGCCACCCCGCCTCCTCCTCCCTCAACGACACCTGGCGAAAAATGATTCATTAATTCAAAAAGCAGCATTTTTGAAAGGCATATTTCAAAGGCATCGACAGGACAGAGAGTGGAGTTGAGTGGGGCAGTGTGAGGCAGGAGAGCTGAGGAGGAGGAGGAGGAAGAGAAGGAGAAGAGGGCAAAGGAAGAGAGCCAAGGTGTTTGAAGGGCCAGAGTACAGTTTGAGAGTTTGGGTCACAGCTCTACTCAAGCTGACAGATGAAAGGATAAAAATGAATTTAAAGACAATAGAGCTGCTACAAATTTAGTAACTTTACAAAAAAATATGGCAATTATCTAACTCGATTTAGCATCAGATATATAAATATTTAAGTTGAACAAGAGAATCTACAGTCCCTTGCAAACCCATTCATGTTCTACGAACTTTCAGCTCCACAAATCTGTCCTTTAGAAAACCTTTGGCCATTGGTGCAGGAGATAGCTCCTGTGTACAGGCGACACGCTAAACCTGGTAGAAAGTACAGAAACGTAACACAGCACATCACACCCTGAGCATCCTACTCTTAAAGTGAAACACGGTGATGGCGTCATGATGCTGTGATCATAATTTTGAATAGGAACAGAGAAAATGGCCAAAGTAGAAAGAAAGATGGATGAAGTTAATTTCAAGCCAATCCTGGGAGAAAAATATACATCCAGATCTATAATCTTTGAGAATCTCAGCCACATTTGAAAATAATGTTTGTGGAACAAACAATCTGACTGAGTTTAGGATATTTTACAGATTTAAACAAGCAAATACTTTAGTCGTTAGATGGTTGAAACTGATGGAGGCACATACTAAAAGACTACAGTGTGAAATTGTTCTTTTAATACTTAAATTTGCCATTTGCCTTGTGATTTATCTTGCATAAATCACAAGGTTCTTCAAACTTACAATGATGCATCCACGAATAAACGCATTGTACACTAGAGCGGATTAAGCGCCACTGGATCGTGTGTCAACCACTCCCAGTCTGGCTGAATCTTTCATATGGCTGCAGATGATGTGGTTAATTATAGATGGCAGGACAAGCCGGGATCCTTAGCCTCAATTAGACGGGGCCACGGGGTTACTGACCTGCACCACAACTGTCAGTGCTTATTACACACTACACATGGCCAGTGACAGCGAGAGGGTCCGGGGAGGTGGAGGGCAGAGCTGGGTTACGAGGGCGACTACTGTATTCTTTTCTTTCCCCCCCAAAAAAGAGAAAAAGGCGTCACAGCTGAAGCCACGCACACAAAGACGTGCAAACATAAAATCAAATATTCAAGACTTAGAAGCTGTTCTAATAGTATTGTACTGCTGTTGGCTAACTCAGATCTATGTCCAGAATTATTTATATATAAATATAAATGATGACGTTTAAAAGAAAGCAGAGTGTTTCCTTAATTTGCAAGAGTTTGGCATATGGTGACACCTTATTAGCTGCTTGGCAAACTTTTTGCACTCCTTTATGCATTCACATTAAATCAGTATTTTCTGCATCTCCATGTGCTTCCTCAGCTGTTGCTCAGGACACGGAGATAAAGATCAGAAGGTTGCGGCTTTGACACCCAACCTGTCCTGTTTACACGATAATGTGTAACTAAACCCCACACTCACCCCAATTTGTCCAACGCCTAAAAATCTCGTTTGCTAACTCTGTTGGTTAAGTGTGTGTAAGGTAATCAAGGTTTAAAGTGATGCTGGTAATTATCAGTCTGGCCTCTCTGACTCTGTGTCACCGTTTCCTTTAATAAGATGATTTGTGGTCATTATTGTGAGTTGGAGATCTTCCTGGACCTGTCAGACTTGAAATTTTTGCCATTTCGTCATTGCAAAAAAACTAAAAGTTACCTGGTGGACATATTTTTCTACCCTAGCTGTGGATTTCTGGAGCTCCTCAAGAGGCATCGAGGACCTCTCTGTTGTTTTGCCTAATATGCTCCTTGCCTGCACTGTCAGTTTAAGTAGATGGATGTTTTCACTGAGAGAAGTTCAAAGTTTTGGACAGTGTTTTGAAACCAAACCCGGTTTTAAACCTCTCTATCTTCGCTGACCTTCCTGCCTTCTTCATTAAGCTTCTCGTTCATTGATATTCTCCAACAAACCTCTGATGGGTGGTTTGAATGGCTGAATTTTTACTAAGATTGAAGACAATACAGGTGGACTCTGTTTAATTATTAGATTTCTTCTCAAAACAATTTATTTATTTATTTAGAGGAAAGATAGGTAATTACAAAGGTATGCCACACAAAACAATGCATTTTGTTTTTATCTTTCCACTTTGTAAGTTGGCACTGTGTAGTGTTTGTCTTATCACTTATACCCCTAATAACATTAATTGAAGTTCAAACATTGTAAAATGACCAAACCTGAAAGGTTTCAAGGAATAGAAACGACTTTACAATGCGCTGAAGCGACATATTTTATCATTGACAATACCTCCCCCTAATTTAAAATTGCAGCCCTTCATGAAACCTCAGTCTCGCTTCCCTCCTTACAGCTCTCTCCAGTTCGGCAGCAGCAGACTGCCCTCTGTTACCATCTAACATCTGAGATTTTCTATCATATGTCCAGAGCACATGCTGCTCTTTCTTTTCAGGCCAATTCTTTGGCTTTTGTATACTACTTGTTGTAATTTCCTTGTCATGGGAGCGAGCCACTTCTGGCCAGACTTTTCTGAAGTGTAAATAGGTGTACCGGGTTCCCCCTTGATTCTTGCAAAAATGATGCCCCTGTTGGACATGCATCTTCCCTTTTTCAAAGCAAGTCAGCTTGAGATGTCTGCTGTGCCTGGTTCCTTTAGCTGACCTTGACATTGTGCAGGTTTGTGCTTCAGCAGAAGAATTTGCAGGGCATGTTTGTTTTGAGTTTTCTGTCAGGAGCTCCAGATTTGCAAGAAGATCACCTGGTTGTTTTTGGCACATAGTGTCCTCTTGATAAGATGTGAGATTTTAAGTGATTAAAAAAGTGTCCTCATTTTTGTAGGCTTTTAATCTTAATTACTAAAAATGTTTCATTCAGCTGATGAGAACCAATTGAAAAGAAATTAATATAACAAGATGGGATTTAAAGGCAGAGGGTCCTGATTTGTAAATACAAAAAGTACATTTCTCATAACATTGAGCAAATTTTGATTCGACTAAGAAAAAAAAAATTGTTTCTGAATGATTATCCTGATTGTGAAGTAATATCCAACAATAATTCAAAAGTCACTCTTGCTTTCAATCACATCATTTACTAACATAAGAGAGGATGTAGTGAAAATTAAATCCAGATGCTGATACAGTAATAAAGTCTGCTAGATGAAACTATGATGTTTGATAGACTAAAACATGCTACTGAAATTAAAATCAATTACTGTAACTTTGAGCAGGGAAGAGCTGTTTTTAAATGAATCAACATAGCTTTTCTTTAACAATTTAAGATACATGCGTAAAAATATTCTGAAAATATGCAAGGTTTGTGTACATTTTCCAAGTTGGGAAAAAACTGTTGTTTGAGGAGTAATGAACATTTTTAGATTTTATTTTCCTTTTTATTTTCCCACTCAGCTTGACTGTACAGAACATTTCATTTTTCATTTGCAAAAGTTTTATGTTTGTAGCAGTGAGGGAGAAAGTGACTCTTTGTTTTGAAACATTTTAACAGGCGACCTGAACATGTCTGGATCTTTAAATCATGTTAACTAACATGATTTCTAAGTACAATCATGTTTATAAATGGTACATACTGATAAACTTTGTAATAAGCTTGGAAAAGTACGTGAAATTTTACTTGAATAGCACTGTTCACAAGTAAAATCACAAAGGGCATTGCAAAAATACACAGCAAAAACATCAAATTAAATGAAAAGTCTGTCTATACAAGATGGTTTTAAGCTGCATCTTAAAATAACCAATGGAATCAACACAATGTCAAAACAAGAGGAGAGACACACCACCAAAACAATAAACTAAAGCAAAAATATGATAAAAATTTTCAAAAACTTCTTTAGGTTTTATTTCCTCTTTTTATTTTGTAGACATTCCTGTTTATAACCCTGTAGTGACTTCAGGCAGCATCTTGTGTTCTTCATACAAGATGAAGAATACAAGCACACGTCGCCACAGAGCATTGATATTTGCTGTGTTTTTTCTCACGGGGGTAGCTGTTGGTGTAGTATGTCCCATTCCCAGGGTGTCTCTTGGAATACTGTCTCTGGGAACAAAACCAGGCAAATAGCCCTGAAATCTATCATATAATGATCCGGCCCTAATGACTACAGCCTCATGAGTTCAGGATGGGCCTCAAGTTAATCACTGCTGTCTTCCTTAAACTCTGGCTCTTGTAATTAGAGTGTCCTTTCAGCATCTTTTGGCAATTTGTCTCTCTACATGTCTAGAAGCTGGAAGTTGCAGGTTAGATTTATTCAAGCGCGAGCCTTTCCTGTCCTTACCTGGACTCACCTGTGTCTGTGCAGGTGAGTGAGAGCCGGGCCACGTTTGGGCCCCGTTGATTAGGGCATTAAAAATAAATGGGCTCAGTTTAGGCAAGAGGGGTGGGGGGGGTGGTGGTGTGGGAGACTGGTGCCACTGGGGTATATATTTCTGTTAATTTTTCTCCCGCCCTGTCTCTCCTGTGTAGTGACTGATCTGGCAGAATATGATAGCGCGGGCTGTCACGGTAATAATTAGGCCTATTTTCCGTGAGGTCATCTTACAGGGACGCTGGGCGGCTGTGGTTCACACACAGGGTGCTCTATGCTGCTCCTGCCCCAGAACCCCCCAGGATATGATCGTCCACGCAGGGCAACAAAGAATCACTCGGCAGCAAATGAGCGAAACATAAAACACCCACAATCTGATACGGACTGCGGCTCCCAACGCTGGGAGAGCCTTACCTTGCAGAGCTCTCTGCAGCTGAAAAGGAAACTGCCTCCTGTCACAAAAAAAACACATCCGGCAAGATCTGTCGGAGGATTGAGACGTCAGGGGAATTACGTGTGACGGATGTTGAAGGGAGGCTCAGCGATACTTAAAAGTGTTTTTATTAAATAAACAAACATGAAGGTGCGAGGTAGATGTGGAAGCGTTTCTTGGTAATGGCTTCCTCACCAGAAAGCCAGTGGTGCCAAGTCAGAGCGCAACATATTTCAGCTCCATTCAAAACACTCCCTGGTCGGGTCAACAGCTGCAGGCTAGAATTAGAAATCAATTATTCAGCTTCGACAAGCTCATTAAGTCTTTGAATGGGATTTTCTGTTCTGAGTCTGCCTGCTCATTTCTCCTTGCTTGCAGTTTCTAATTAGTATTTCTTCTCCCTTTAAAGTTTGATGGGAGTTTGGGTGAAAAAATGCGGGCATCGACTTAACTCTGGCCGGCCTCTGGGAACGGTATCATTATCTGTAGGGGAGGTTGTATCGGTACACTGGAGGACTGCTGAGGTTGTTTGCTCTCAGTTTGGTGCACTGTTTAATGATTGGTGTCATCAGGCTAAATTAGGCATTAATAATCAAAGGAGTGTAATCTGGGTAAATTAAGCATTAATAATCAAAGGATGACTGGAAATTATCACATGCAGCAAATGAAGCAGTACTAATCAGCAGTAAGAAAGAGGAGGGCAGAAGCCTGGAAAAGTATTTTAAAGCAAATAATAATAATAATAATAATAATAATAATAATAATAATAATAATAATAATAATAATAACAGGGTGTACAGTATTTTTGCTAAAGTGTTTATACCCCTCAAACTTTTGTTTTGCAGTTTTTAACAAAGGCTCCAGAACTATCCTTTGGATTTATATATGCTCCGTATTTAAACCTGAACAACTTCCCAGTTCCTGCTGAATAAAAGCTTTCCCCACAGTTTCACATTGAGGATGTTGTGTTAACATCAACCAAAAAGTTTAATTTTGCTCTGGATTGACTGGAGTTGTGTTTTTGAAACAGAATTGCTGTGTCCTCTACAAGGCTTGTAAACTTTAAATTACACTTCTAATGGGTTTCTTCTTGCCACTCTTCCATAAAAGACAGACTTATGGAGGGCATGACATACTTTTTAAGAACAGGTTCTGCCACCTGACTGCTTACAGTTTATGTTACATCTGCAGGAGGGATGGGGGAAATATGGGGAGATATTTTTTATCATTGGATTTTATGGGCATAATCAAAAAAGTGACGATAGGAAAGCATTTAAAGGATTTTTTACTTCTTTTGCCTTTTTGTCATTGAATTTGTATTCATAGCCTGCAGATTTAATACATGTTAATACATAAAGTATTTCAGTATACCAGTTACATCAAACTGTGCAACTGTACAGCTAAACGGTGCACATTAATCGCTTTCAATCATATTTCTAGATATATTCATTTTATTGATGTTACCAAGGAACTAACCCTGGAAATAAATTGTTCAAGCAACAAAATTAACAAAACCAGCCATACCGTCTGTGTTTGGGATTTGGGAACTTTATTAAATAGAGTTTATCAATATTCAGATAGTTCACAACTCATTGTTCTTTCCAGACACCAGTAAATTATACAATAATTGTCTTTCTCTGATATAAATTTGTTGGTTTTACTGTATTTTGTTGTTGTTGTTGAAGATGTTAGTGTAAAAGAAGTTGGAAACAAAAGCATGTCATATTTTTCAGAAAGAGTTTTGCTAAAAAAAAAAAAAAGACCTGTGTTGTGGACTGGCACACTTAATCCTAATAAAATACCATGAAATTTGTGATTGTAATATTTGGTTTAAGTGATCCGTCTCCTCGGCTTGTTGGCATCCTCCGAAGGAAAGCCAAGACATAACTGACCATTTGTGATATGACATAACTAACTCACACTGTAATGACCCGCAGTGCAACGAGGCTTATTTGCAAACCCTCTTCATCCCCTCGTTCAGTCTCACAGATCTATGCCTCCTCCCGTTCCTCCCTTTCTCCCCCTCTCCTCTCCTCTCTTCTTCTCCTCCCTTCCTCTCCTCTCCACATTGTGTGTGTCTATCTGATCCCGTGGCCTTTTGTTGCGCTATGAAAGGCCCGATGCCACACTCATTATTTTCTCCTTTATCTCTCTCCCCACTGCTCTGATTAGAACAGTCGCCCCTGACAGACGCCCTCAGCCAGCTCCTATCCATTACACCGTGTGTTTGCGTTGGGGTGTGCGTGTTGGCGTGTGTGCGAGAGTGAGACGTGTGAGGCTGCTTACTGTATAACCATAAGTGTTTTCACCACAATAATTGCCTCTGATACAAAGACAGACACAATAGATATTGCTTAAAGGGTAACATAACAGAGGATAATTTTCTGTGTTTTTATAATTCTGCCTTTTTTTTTTTGCAGAATTATTGACTGATGCACACATTGTACACTCAAACACACTCACCCCTACACACCGCTGCACAAGTGGATTGTTCCAGCTCAAGTTCTGTTGTTCTTGGCAATGCAAACTTGCAAATTAATGAAGCATGACTCCAGCGACACATCCTACTGGCAATAGCTTACAGTTAATGTGTGCATGTATTTTATTATGCATTCATACCTCTATATCAACAAAAGATATACAAACAGAAGATTTGAGGTGTTTTCAATGATTTCATGCATAGCTGAGACTTTCACATGTTTGTAAAGATACAGTTCAGGGTTTTTTAAGTGACTTTCTGTTGATAGGTTGTATGTAGTAAATGTGTCCCTTGCAATACTTCGCTGTTTTGGTATTTGCATTTAGTAGAAATTCAGGTTAAAAAGTTTTTGCAAGGTAAAGCTACTGCATGGTATATTATGCAGATCTCTACCATTTTTGAAACGGCATTCTATAAAAAACGTCTAAAAAATAAAATTAGTGTTTATGTGAATGTTTTATGAGCCTTAAAACTGTCTTTGTGTTTGCATTGAGATTATTCACACAGAACCTAATCATAATTTTCATACTGAATTAGCAAATAGTGGACCACTTATAGCCCTTGAGTGAAACATGCACTTAGAGAGCAACATGTAGACGATGTCCGGTCAGTGTAACTACCTAATAGGAAAGTAAGGCAGTGTAAAACTTAATAAAAATGTCTTTTTGTTGAAAGCCTATCATAGTTTTGCTTTTTAAAACCACTGACCAGCAAAGCCTTTTAGGTTACATTCTTGGTATTAGTTTCACGCTAGAAAGTCAATGGTGATACAGCGCCTGCCTTTCCCTTCTAAATAACCCTTGTACAGTATTAAGAAAAGAAAAACAAACATGTAAATAAATTATTCTGTTTGAACAAAGTAATCTCAAAATCAAAGATTAATTAGAATCAGGTTTTGTGTATGCTTCTAATGATTTAGAATGAATTTGAAATTGCACAAATATCTATATAAAATAGACCCTACTATTAAAGATTACTATAAATATTGTAAAAAATTGTATAGTGCAAGGAGGCAAAGCCAGTTCCTCCAAAACCAAGACTGAGGCTCAAACAGCAACCTCCGAGCACAAGACCAGAAAAAGAGATCGTCCCGTAGTCAGAGATCGGTCTGGAGCCCTCTATTTCTGAGTGCAAGAAGCAAAGATCAAGATTAATGTTATTACTTATTATCTAAGATTAATTAATTACCTTTTAATTAGCTTACACAAATCAAAGACAACCAAAGATAAATAATCCACAAACTAAAGACAGGACTGACAATCAAAAAATAAGCAAACTACAAGATTTAATACTGATTAAAACTTAAAATTAATTACAAATTTGTCAGTATTTTAGAAGCCTAAAATATGGCTTTTTAGTTACTTAATTTAGATTTAAATATCTATATTGATTTTGATAAGGAGAGAACAGTACAATGGAGATGAAGCCAAGTTTCAGAACTAATATCGATATGCAAGCGCTAAACACAAAAAATGCCACAACACAACTTAAAAAAAAGAATGCCTTCTCTTGATACCAGATTAAGTTTTGGCTCAATTTTCTCCCAGGACCAGATTACATCTCTTCAGACATTCAGCTCCAAAATGCCTGTCACTTTGTCTAGAGGATGTTCTGTATAAGTGGACAAACCACTGGGACGTCACTCTGAGACTGCCAGGCAGTGCTGATCTCTTCTGGCTCTGGGTTTGTGGCGTCTGCAGGTTCTCTACAATGACGTCAAACTACAAACATTAAAAAAGCAGCAGATAGGTTGGCATAGCCGATGAACATGGCATAGCTTATAACTCAAACTAAATGTTAAGCACATCCAAATCTGGAAAGTTGAGCAGTCATTTTTCTGACTTGGTTCCTGAGGGAGTCTATAGATTACTGTGAGTGTCCAGATCAATCAATCAATCAATCAATCAATCAATCAATCAATCAATCAATCAATCAACCAATCAATCAATCAATCAATCAATCAATCAATCAATCAATCAATCAATCAATCAATCAGAAGCAGGCATAATGAAATAACTAGGTCATGGTACATAGCCAAAATTAAAGGGATTATATTATTGTTTTCTAAAATAGGTTCTCTAAGCATCAGAGACACTTTTTAATTTCCAAAGTGCAATAATCTATCAATTCTTGCTGTAACAACTTGACTGTGGCTTAATATTTAGACATGTAGTAGTTCCACTAAACAAAAGACAGATTGATGTTCAAAGTTAACATGAACAACTAAAATTGAGATAAGTAATCTATGGACTGCTATAAAACTTTCGGGATATTAGTAAAGTCTTTGTCCCATAGTAAGACACTCACACAGTTGCTGGCAGCTTTCTATAGACAGACGGGTCAATAACGAGGAGAAAGTTCATGAAAACACGATGGGAATGACGTTTGTTTTGACCGAGTCTGAATCTACACTGCGGCAAAAGCATTTGAAGTGATCTGGAAAAATAGAGAGCTCTTGTAGGTGAAGGGTCAAATTCAAAGGGAGAACTACAATATTTTTTGAGTAAATAATAGTCTAAGAGAAACAGTTTATTTCCATCTCTGTAACCAACTAAATATTGGATGGAAAAGCCAAGAGAGTTGTGTACTGTAGATATCAACTACTTCAAAATCCTGACACAAGGTGCTATTTTTACAAAGTAAAACACGATATTATGAACACAACATGCACATAAATGATCAACAAGCTTTTCATATATAAGTCAGTAATCTTCAATAAACAATAAACACAGCTAAAGATTTAAGGTACACATAAATCCTTTACTGACTCAGGAAAACCCTTTAAATATTTTCCGGTGCAGGTAGGCTAGAACAAAAAGCCCTTTTTACAAATTAGTTTCTTACAGGCATTCTTCTTCCTGGAGTAATACTGAATATGTCATTATCTTTTAAATTGTTTTATTATGCAAAATGAAGCAGAAATTTGATGAAACTCAGATGGATTCACCTGAGTTAATGGAATATGGGTTTAAGAGGGAACTAATTATCCCAGTTTAGTGGGCAGTGAATGTATTTCTTTTGCATGGCCTGATTTTAAATGTAAACATTAATGGCCTCCTTGATTAGCATAAGAATGGTGAGTTATTGTCCTGCTTACTATGCATCCTGTTGGATATGCATCTGTGCAACTAAGCATACACACACACATGCGCACACCCACACACACACACACTTGGACCACAAGCTTTAATGCACTTATTGCCTGCTTTATCAACACACTATGCCATTTCCGTTATTGTTTTGCTAATCCAGAAAATTCATTTTGCCAATCAAATTACTGTTTAAAGAGCCAATGACGTTATTGGAAGCTTTTTTTTTCCCTTCTTTTTTTGCGCTGAAACCAGGACAAAATCAAACAAGCAGAAGAAAGAAAAAAACAAGTTCCAACTTTTGAGGTGAAGGACAATAGTTAACACAAATACAAGTGAAGAGGCTGACTCTTTGAGATGCTGCTCCTTTGGTGTTTACACTCGCTTTGGGAGCGTGACAAACCAAGCAACTGTGTTTAAACAGAGAGGGAAAGGAAAGCATGACAAGGGAGGAGAGAAACCGAGTTGAAGAGCAGAAAAAGGAAGAAAAAGAACATGATGAAGAGAGTTAAAGGGCAGGTGAAGAAGGGGCGCTTTGACTTGAGGCCTCCTGGGGATGGTGACCTTATTTTAAATTCTGGGTGAGGGACAACACTTAGGCAACTGAGGAGCCCGTCTCCCTCCCACCTTCATCCACACATCTCAGATATACACACATCCACACTCATAATCAAACATGCCTTCATGGCTGAGTTCAGGAAAGGAGAGCTCCCCCGAAGTCCTGCAGCCCCCTAAAAGGCCAAGCGGCTGCCCCCGTTGTTTTGCGGAGCCACAGAATAGGACGCACACTTTAAACGTTCCTCCAGGGTTCAGTGATTGCACTTCTGTCACAGACATGAGTTCAGCATCATGCATCTGATGTGTAGTTTGCTTAGTGTGCTGCTTTGCTTGCTGATTATGTTACATGTGAGATCTTAACCTTAGCAGTTTTGTTCAGAGGTTGAGAAATACATGTTATGTTCATGAATGTCTCATTAGTTTGTTGCTTTTAGTGAAGCATTTTCACTGCTCTGTACCTTTAAATGTCAGGGATTTTTCTTCTGAAACAAGAATTTGGAGTAAAAGTTTGAATTAACAATGAATTTTCTGTAACATAAACTGAGACAATTTAAGGCATAACCTTGATACTTATATAAAACGTAAGCAAACATTCCACTAAAATCTGGATAAATGTTCCTAAGCAAATTGCAGAAAACATTAAGATTTTTCTACCAGTAAAGGATCCTGGTCTAATGTGGCTGGAAACTGCACTATTCTTGTTTGGCTGAATTGGTGGATCTCATTTAAATTGATTGGTTTGTTATGGAAATGGACCCTTTAGGCAGCATAACTTGGCGTATCTGAAAGTTTTACTGTCATTGTCTACTGAGTTTGTAAAAGACAAGAAGTCAATTTTAATAATGCCTCAATTTGCATCTTTAAGACACAACACTATCTGTCAAGTAGGGTGGTGGCATCATGCTGCGGGTCTGCTCCCAGTGGTGTTGCACAAAGAGGATGGACTAAAAACGAAGCAGAGCTATTTTCAAATTCACCTTAAATCAAAAGCTTTACGGTTGAAACTTGAGCACAATTGGATGTTCCACTGGAATGAGGATCCAGAAAGCACATCAGAAGTTGTTGTGGAATACATAAAGCAGGTTAACAATAAGCCTCTGTAATGGCCCAGACCTCAACCCTATTGAAAATTTATGAACTATGCTTAAGCCGGGTCTGTGCCAGGAAACCAACCAGTTTAAATGAGCTCTATCATTTCTGATCAGAGGAGGGGTCAAATGTCGGGCCCGGATCATGCCAGGAGGTTCTTGATTGCTATAAAACCCGCTGGCCTTCTCCACCACCAAACATCAATGGGATGTATGGAAGTATTTAAACCTCTATGTCTAACATTTTTACTTTTGGAGAGGAAAGAAACTTGTTCATCAAATTCATCATCCTGTGAATTTGTATGATGAATTTTCTAAGCCTAAAAAAAAAAATAATAATGACTCAAATGCATTTGTAGAAACCTACAGATGCATTTCGTATTCATGCGCATGATGAGTGTGCATTACATTCACATAGACACAAAGACATCTTCAAACAAAGTTGCAATATAAAAACTTATTCAAACAAGTTTAATATGTTAAAAATGTTCAAAGAAACCGTTACAAAAATGCAGCATAAAATATCCTACCTCAAACAAGAGTTTTAAAGTACTAGCAGCAAAGTAATTGTTGCTAATGACTATTCTATTCAAGTATCATTAGAATACATTACAGATACAGAACATTGCTAATGCTGATGCTAAGCAGATGTGTCAGGTCAGTCTTAACCAAATAAAAAAGGACTGGTAGGTGAGCAGGAGTCACCAATCACATTGTACATACAGAGAGATACTTCACATTTACTAACTGATATGAAGAGCTGATAAATTAATAGACATAGTTTATTTTTAATTACAACACATAATGATTAATGACTTATCTCATTTTGGAACAGCTCTGCAGGCCACTCCTATGTTCTTGAGTTTCATACCTTCCTGCTTCACCCGAATTCAGTTGATGTTGGATAAAGCAAGTCCTGAGCAACAAACTGTTTTTTGTGAGTGCATATTAAAATGTAAGCTGTTTAGGTTACTAATCTTTTTGGACCATATGTGTCAGCTCCGAGAAGCATATAAAATGTGCAGAAAAGTGCCTTGTTTTGAGGACAAAGTTTAGGAAGCAAGAAATGTAAAGAATTTTTCAACCAGTTTTAAGTTTATGAACTGTTCTCAAATTTCTGCAGAGATATTGGAGTTTATTAACTCCTTAACTGTGTCTTCATGGACTCATTGAAAAACATGCAAGCATTTTGAGAGAGACAGATACAGGGTTAAAGACTACTACTACCACAACAGAATGACTATCACTCTTCAATAAACATAAAGAACAGAAACACTTTCTTTAGACTGTGTTAAAAGTATAAATGAAAACAGATTTTAGATTATTGGGTCCTACTTGGCCAGCAGAGCTTAGACTGGATGTTTAAAAGCTGCAGAAAAAGTAGAGCACAAAGAGCAGAAGAAAACAAGAAGTTTAGGTCCCTCTTTAAAATGAGATCCAGATCTCAACGGGTTTACCTGGTTAAATAAAGGAAATAAAATTAAAAAAAAGTTTAGAGTTGCAAAAGTATATATACAGAATCCTGCATTTTCTGGGCTTTAATTTAATTTTTGATGTGCAGGATTTTTGGTCAACATGACTAAATTTAAGGTTTAAAGTAAAGTTGTATTGGAGGATTGTACTCAGATAAAGCACCTGTACATGGTTATCATTCATCTCTGGATTAGAGCGTTTGTAAATTTAACATCAAACTGATAACACTCTCATTATATAGAAAATAGTTTTGCCATTCCGTCTCAGCAGCTATCTGCCTTAAGAGCATTTATATTTCTGAACCCCTGTTAATAAAACGTGCAGTGGCACTTTTACCTAATCTGTTTAATGCTATGAATAACATTGCTCTCTATTGGAATAAAATAGGAATTTATGATCTTTTGTCAGTTATTGCATTGCATCTATTTTGAGATTATGAGACTGTAAAAGACTGCAGTTCCTCTCCTTAATGCTTCAGATTAGCGAAAAGATTGCCTTTCATACTCTTAACTTTTTCACATTTTGTCATGTTTCAACAGTTCATACTTTTGATGAGTACACCTCTAAAAAGAACCAGTGATACAAATTAATTAGTCATTATAATGAGTAGATATTTGTTACTGGTACCATTTGTACACTTTTAACTTGTGCACCATCTTAAGAGCACTTTATGAAAAGCACTTTACTGAAAACTGCATTTTAAACATAGATTTGTAAATCAGCAATCATTTGCACACAAAAAGTTAGAATTATTTATTGAATATTTATTGAGTATTTTAATAATTAGCATGTGGCCTTTTGTGTCAGACCCTGTGCGGGTGCTTCTTAATTAAAAAGTGTGGTGGTTGCTTGTGGGAGGAATCGAATAAGGTTTACTGTTTACATAGAAATATTTGCTTACGCTTTGCTAAAGTCTATAGGTCAGCGTGTCGGCATAAAATAGTTGCTTGAAGTTGCTCAGATATAATTACTCACCTGCCTTTTCTGTGTCCTCTCCAGGGGGTCCAGGTGAGGGAATGGGATAAGAGCGTGGGAATTTCTATAAATGTTTCTTTTTATTTATCTATTTATTTATTGGTAATTTTATGATGGTACTAAGGGGTAATTAAATTATAAATAGTAAATGGTAAAATGTCTAGAGTGGACCTGCTAATTACAACTCAGCAGTTGTAAATTCACTTATTTCTTTCATAAAATATATTTGAAATATTTCAAGTGATTTTGAAATTTCTTCCTAAACTTCACAATTACACACTTTTCTATGATTTCAAGTCATATAAAGCAATATATAGATGTAATATACTATGCTGAAATTGAATTTCCTTCTATATCCTAATTTTCTGCAACAGGATAAATTGAAAATACCCAACACAAGATTGCTTCTGGGTGGAATAAGATTAGCTATAGCCCAACAAAGGTTGACATCGCAATAAGTGACTTTATGTTGCAAACAGACTTTGGTTTCCCAGTGCACCCAGGGGCAATATGGAGCACTCGCAGCTCTCTCAAAGGACTTTCACCTTTAATTTCTCTCAGCAGTGGTTTCCTCATGTCCATCTTACTTGTCCTCAGTCCTTTGGCTCTGTTTTGACACAGATGCTGCAATTTAGCACAGAAAAGCATAAAAACATGCATCAGGAGCTGAATGGGCCTTTGAGTGCATCCACACTAACAAGGTCTAAGTGCCAAAGTGGTTAACTTTCCTCTCGAGTTTTCCCGCCTCTCGCTCTTCCCGCTTCGCTGTGGGTCATCTGCCTCCCCGTGAACAAACAAACCTGCTAGAGCCTTCTCTCTTATTTATTTTTTTTTTTTTGTAATTTTTGTTCTTTTTCTCCTTTTGTTTTGCAAGTGTCTGCATCTGGCCCAGACAAACGTGACAGATTTCCCCGTCATCAAAGAGGTTTTCCATTAATGGACCCTGACCTTGTCTGACTGCTTCACTTTTAAAAACCCTCTCTGCTGCAAGATGTGTGTTTGTTTGTTTTTTTTACATCATTCCTTGACCCTTTATCCAAACACATCTTCACTCCAACTTTCCATCTCGCCTTGTCTCCTCAATGTAATTTCCCTTTTTCTCCCTCTTCCTCCATAAATGTTCTGCTCCTCTCACCTTACAAGAGCCCCCCTCAGTTGTTTGTGGGGGCTTGCCTGATAGCCATTAGTGTTACACCCTATTACATCAGTAATGACTGACTGTGAGCTCTAATTAGAGATGTGTTAGGGAGAGCTGACTTACCCCTCCTCCTCCTTCTGCCTTTCTGCAAAGCTGTTACTCTGACTCCATCGCTGTGGCGACACCATTAGCACGGCACCTCTAAGAGTCGCAACTCCTGACTGTTAAAACCATTATGTTCGTTACAGACCAATCAGAGGGGAAGGTGTTATGGCTAATTGATAAGCTGAACAATGTGTAAAAATCTTGTCTCTAATTGCCCTGCGGGGAAAAAGAGAAAGCACCCAGGGAGAAAGAGACAGTGAAAGAATGGAAGGGGGGGGGAAAGGAGGAAGAGAGTATGAAAGCGACTGGCGTGCTAATTTCAAAATCTGATATTTTTCCACTTGAATAATTTAGGCTTACAATATGTCTTCATCCAAACATGCTGCAGGATTTTTTTTTTCACTCCCTCTTGAATAATGGGATGTTTCTTCTGGGTTTGTCATCTGTGATAAGATGATTATCTGAAAGGTCTGTGGCACATTGTGAAGAGAGTCTCGCCTTCTCCGCTGGAGTAGGTAATCCTGGGTAATAGCATTATGGACACAGTGTTTTCCTAAAGCCCATGATTATCTGCCGCTGTTTGCCACGGGATTGACACCGGCCTCCCTGGTCTCCCTCTTCTCCTCCTTTTCTCACTTTCTCTCCCTCGGTGTCACCCCATCTCTGACTCACCACTCCATCAAGCCCTCGTGTGCTCCTCTCCTGCGAGAGAACAAGATGAAAATGGAGCGCACAGAGCAAACAAAAGAACAAACTGCTCGTAGACAAGAGTGCCCTGATTTGAATGACATGTTACGCTCTCTTGCAAAACAAAAAGCGCACTTTCGGTTTGGTGGTTTTAGGTTGCTGGGCTTCTCTAAACTGCATCAAATGCATTGCATTATTTACTAAACTGTGTTTTGAAGTCTGGCATTATCTGTTCTGCATCTCCATCCATGCGACATAGCAATCTCTTCCTCTGTTCTCCAATGGTTAACCTTCTAAATCAATTGCCTTTATTGGTCTTTTAGGGTTTGGAGCACCGTGTTATGGTGATGAAGAGGGTGAGAGTGCGGCTGAACTAAGACCTTTGCTTTTTAGACAACTGGCTCCCTCTTCCCCCAACCCTTTTAGACCTGAACTTGAGCTGATCTCCTTCTCTTCTCCCTCTCACTTACCTAACCCAGCCAAACCACTCTGTGTCAATCTTGTCATGTGGTTTATGTGGGGTTTCTTTTTTTTCTTTTTTTCTTTTTATATAGCACGTCTTTCAAAAGTGGCAAAAGTAATCTCTTGTGATTGAATGCAGACGTTTTAGCTTTAGTCTCGAGGCAGGCAGGTTTTCTTTTAGCGGGTGTGGATGGTAACAGAGGAAAAAAGCTGGTTAACCACCTGCAGCAGGTTTATGTTGAATCAAAGGGCTATTTAAACACATCTGCACTTTGCAAAAGCTTTAAACTCTTCCATAACTTTACCCCTGATACCTCCATAGCTTTGTCCCTTTGTCTTTATGACGCTGTTTGTCCTATAATGTTCTCTTACAAACCCCTGAGGCCTTCATGAAACAATTGTAATTATACTGGGATTAAATCACACACAGCTAGATGGGTAGACTCTTTCCAGCTGAAGATCATTTTATTTACAGGTATCAGCATAAAGTGTGCTGATATCCCTCTTTTCAGACTTTCTACTTGGTCGTTACTTTCCACTTGATGTCTATTTACTGCCTTGAATTGATTAGGCGGCTTCCCTCAATGAAAGTTTGTTGACCAGACACAGTGAAGACGGCACTCCCCTTCACTTAAACAGTCTGAAATTGTGGTTAAAGTGATAAGACGTCCACTTAAAGATGTCTGCTGATGTGAACATGTTGTAAAACAGTTGGGGTTGAACAAATGGGTGGATCAAGTCTGATTTTAGAGACTGGTTTTGGGGACTCGTCTAACCCTAGACAGCCTTAATATCCAAACATATCCTGTGGTTGGATCGATGATTTTTAACATATTTTTTTTTACATTTTTTAACATATTTTTCTGGTAAACACAAGGAGTGGCCAACCTTATAAAGTCATAAAAAAAAAGATGTCCAGTTTTGAGTAGATCAGTTGCACTGGGTTTTATTTAAGAGTATTATAGTAGGTGAATGCAAATGGTTTCAACACTTTTTAGATAATCATCTATAAAAACTGTTGAAAACTAATTTCCAATTTCTTTCCTCCTCATAAGTATGTGCTATTTTGTGTTGGTCTAGCCAAAAGGCTGCAACATGTATGGAAATCATGCAGTGGTGATGCAGAATGCGTTAATATTTAGTCTTCTCCTTTAACATGTTTCATCAGACCTCTGCTCTTGATGAGACTACATGCAAAAGGTAAAATATAAAGATATCATTGGCATGCAAAATATACATTTCTGACAAATAGAGTAGAATATTCAACAAACTGCATTCCAAACAGTGCATACATTGTGCACACCAACATTGCAGTGTGGAATACTTTTAATATATTGGGCAACCTTAATTGAATATATAAACATTAAATCACTATGAAGACTTTGTGATTATTTTTGGAACACTTTGAAGAAATTGTCCACATAATTTATCAAGAAGTGCTCATGTTGTCACCTTTTAACGTCCTATTTCCTTGGTACTGTTTCCTGGAAAGTTAAACAGAACTCAAGTGCCAAGCACGTGGATGTTTTAGGCGCTGAATGCACCTGCCAGCTACAGGTGCTACAAGTCAGGGGGGCGGAGGTTTGTCAGCTGTGGCAGGAGCGGAGCCGTGGGAAGCCGCTGCAACAGGCGAAGAGCATCCTGCGGGACTCATTAACAAAGCAGACCCTTCTCGACCGCGGTCTCTGCTCCCGTGTTTGCACAACAAGCATGCAAAGATGTCGTCTGAGAATAAATTAATCTTTGAGGTACTCAATACGAGTAGTAAATTAAACAGTGGGGGAAAGGCTCGGCCTCATCACAAAACGGTGAACCTGCGTTTAATTAGGAATCCTTCATTTAACCCAGTTGTGTGTTTGATGCTGTAAAGCGTGTGCAGTGCGTGTGCGCGGGTGCGTGTATTTCTCCACCTTGATGCTGTAAGAACCACGTGCGTTAATCTGCGCAGGCCCACATATGTGTGGACTACATTGGATGCTTTGCACCTCACGTTTTGAAGCAATATTAATAATTCAATCATATTGTTGAAAACAGTGAAGGTCTTGTGTGTGTGTATATATATTTCTATATATAAAAACACTGCCTCCATAAGTCGATACCCCTCCTCCCCACTCCTTTTTGCATCCTTTTCTCTTTTCTGCTTCGGGCTCAGTAATGGGAGTCAGTATCCAGGAGGAGGTGAAGGGGGTGGAGGTGGGTGGGGGGGAGTGTGGCGCTCCTCGCCAAGTCCTCGCCCCTCCTCCCCGGAATGCGCCACAGCTGCCTTTCAGAACCCCGTCGCTCCAGCCCATTCATACTGGAGCCCCCCCCCCCCCCCCCCCCCCCCCCCCCCCCCCCCCCCCCCCCCCCCACCCCACCTCCACAACTAAACAAACATTCTGTCAAACCTTTTTTTTTTTTTATTAGACCC